>MU722246.1:32004-42533 GCA_026770625.1 Nicotiana glauca
GTAAGGCGACAGTGAGGTGAGAGAAAAATCAAAATGAGAGAGGCTTGATGGTGAAAACCCTAAGGGCACCACAAGTCGATTAAGGATGATGGATCATATTGGGCAAGGGAAATATTGAAGACCAGTTTCACGGCAAAAATTACAACAAGAGTTGAACATCAGATTTGCTACACAGAAAAGGCTGAAAGTGCATGTTAAGGTCGCTAGAGTCAGTATTCACATCCGATGGGTTGCTCCTCTGTAGGTTTCTGGATAGGAATCATCTCTTTCCGTTTTTTCTTTCACTCTATTCTTACCACTTTGTCTTTCCCTCTTCTTGAGTCTGTCGGGTCATAACGAGTAAAGAAATGACTTCAAAATTTGCCGCCGAGCTTTCCAATTGCATGAAATGAGATATGGCCAGCACATTAAATTGTCATAAGTCCGGGAATAACATAAAACATGGTAACAATTGAAATATGTGAGACATAAAGTCTGGGTGTACATCAATAACACAACAGATGAAGTTTGAGGGTGAACAGATCAATGAATGTCCCGTGATAGGATTGACAGAGGATGGCACACCAAAGACAATTAAAATCTTCCAAAAAGAAATCAGTTATCGTGACAAGTGAAGGAACGATAGACTCTGAGCGGAAGCCAGAGGTAAAGTCAAGAAAGAAATATACACAAAGCCTGAAAAATAGACATACTGCGGGATCCATATGAGACATGGGAATTGGGGAGATGATCGTTCATGCAATGCAACAAATGGAGGATGATGGGCCACCTTCAAAGTTCAAGGCCACAAACCAACTACCATATTTTTAAACTCACATATTTTCGTTGTTTGAAACAGGAACAAAGCAGTGCAAGAAAGTTGAAACAGTAAGGGAACAAAAAAGGAAAGAAAAGAAAAGGAACAAGAAGAGAACCCAAAAAGGGAAGTTTTTCAAATCATTGACCTTTGCCACTACTTTTCACAATGTTTCCTCCTAGGATAAAGGGCCTAGTCTGATGGAATTTTTCTTCAAATCAAAATCTTAGTCTGAAGAATCTTTCTCCTAAGATAACCAAAAATGGACCTAGACTGATGAATTTTCTCCTAGAGTCAAAATCTTAGTCTGATGAATCTTTCTTCTGAGATAGTAAACTTAGTCTGATGACTCTTCTCCTTGGATCTAAATCTTAGTCTGATGAAACCTTCTCCTAATATAGAAGACCTAGTCTGATGAATCTTTCTCCCAAGATAGAAGACCTAGTCTGATGAATCTTCTCCTAGAGTCCAAATCTTAATCTGATGAATCTTTCTCCTAAGATAGCAAAACACCCTAGTCTGAGGAATCGCCTCCTAGGATCATAATCTTAGTCTTATGAATCTTTCTCCTAAGAGAGCAAAACACCCTAGTCTGAGGAATCGCCTTCTAGGATCATAGCCTTAGTCTGATGAACCTTTCTCCTAAGATAACAAAAGACCTAGTCTGATGAATCTTATCCTAGAGTCAAAATCTTAGTATGATGAAACCTTCTCCTAAGATAGAAGATCTAGTCTGATGAACCTTTCTCCTAAGATAACAAAAGACCTAGTCTGATGAATCTTCTCCTAGAGTCAAAATCTTAGTCTGATGAAACCTTCTCCTAAGATAGAAAGCCTAGTCTGATGAATTTTCTCCTAGAGTCTGCATCTTAGTCCGATGAAACTTTCTCCTAAGATAAAAAAAACCTAGTCTGATGAATTTTCTCCTAGGATAAAAATCTTAGTCAAGTAGTTTTACTCACAAGGGACGTACATGCCAATTAAGTCTTTAGTTTTTCTCTCACCATCGTATCAATAGCTTAGGTAACAACTCACAAGCCTGCCCAGCCACCAAACTGGGGCAAAAAATTTTTTTTGTTTGTTTATTTTGTTGCAGTTAGGAGCCCACCTGGAGAACAAGGGAATACTTTTCAAGATTAGCAAACAGGAGCCCACCTGGAGAACAAGGGAATACTTATCAAGTTTCAGCAGTCAGGCGCTCATCTAGAGAACAAGGGAAGTACAATTCGAATGTTAATTTTTAATGTTTAATATTTGATAACATAATGTGCCCAGCCACCAACCTGGGACAAAAATTTTCTTTGTTTGTCTATTTTGTTGCAGTCAGGAGCCCACCTGGAGAACAAAGGAATACTTTTCAAGCATCAGCAATCAGGAGACCGCCTGGAGAATAGAGGCATATATTCCAAATTTCAGCGGTCAAGCATCAACTGGAGAAAGGGAAAACACTTCAGAGTGCGACTCAAGTCAGCAACAAAAGAGGCTTGTGGAAAGAATGTGAATCAACAGTCCGAGATGATCAGCAGAAGTTAGCCACAATCCCAAAATAATAAAAGAAGAGGAGAAACAAAAAGTAGGAAAAAGTGAATCCAAATGCAGAAGTAGAGAAAGATGCGAGTTGCTTAAGACATGATGGGAGTCAAAAGCATAGTATGGTGTCCGGGTTTGGTCTGAGATGCTGAGGAAGAATGAATTAGCACCTGCAACTAGCTATCGTCAAGGTTCAGATCCAAAGTCTGCATGAAGAACCATTCAAGACTCAAGATCAAGCTTCAGAAGACTTATAGATAGGAATCTTGTAACTCGTAGTTGACAGGCTTAGCTAGTATTTTTCATGTTTTGATCTTTGATGTAATAACAGGACCGTGGACCGGAACCTCGGCAGAACAACACCTAGACTGGCTCTTCACCTCGGCGAACTCCATCATCTCACTCATTTCTGAACTACACTGACCTGATTCCTTTATAGCCAAGGATATGTAGGCAACCTCGGAAGCAGGGTGCGGTCAAATCTTTCAAAAAAAAAAAAGCTTCCCACGGAGTATTCAAACAGGCAAAAATCGCTCGTATCCGCTCACTTGTCTTTGCACGAAAACCCTTCGTGTTTTCGGGCAAAGAAGGGCAGCTGTGAGCACGTGATTTTTGCCCTAAGCAAATTATTCCAAAAGTTTCAAATAAAATGATTTTACAATTTTTAGGATTTTGTTGCATTTTTTTTATGTTAATTGGTTGCATAATAACTCATATAAAATATAAAAAAAAATGCACTAGCAACAGGAATTTAATTTCATATTTTAGTATTAACTAGGTGTTAATTCATTTTAGAACAAGTTAAAGAAAAATCAAAAATAGTTCATTTTAATGCTTTAATGCGGAATTGTTACAAAGTAGTTTTAAAATAGTTTTAGGCTATTAATTAGTTTAATTTAAAAAGTTTTACTTTTATTTTTACATCTTTACAAAATTTTAGAAAGTACATTACAAAATGATAAAATAGAAAATAACAAAAATGAATAAAAATAAAATAAACAAGGAAAGAATTAAAAGAAAAAAAAAACAATGGTCTTAATTAAGAGACCTTATATGGGGTTAATTAATCCATGTCCATTACCCAATTCACTAGCCCAAAACGAATCAGGCCAACCTAGGCCCAAGCCACATACCCCAGCCCAAGAAAATGGGTCAAATCCATGATCCAACCTATTTTTGAACCCATCAGATCCCTCATACCTGAGGGACATGGAAATAACGTGACTCTACCCATCTTCTTCTTCAAAAAAGTGCACGCACTCACATATATTTTGGAGGGGATTGATCGAGACGGGGGCTCCTAGAAGATCAGATTAACACATTAGGACCTCCTCCCTTTGAAAATTTGATCTCGGTCACACCCAGCCCTAGCGTCTTCTTCTTCAATCTTCATCGCTGCACTCCCACCCCAAAAGTTCCTTCAGCAAACAAATCGATGACCCGCCAGAACCATGTCGATTGAGGTTTGATGCGCCGTTGAATTGAGGCTATTTGTCGAGATGTGGTTTGCGATCCTGTTTGAGTTTGATAGATGTCTCGAGTTCCGGAGTTAACGAATCACTCGATTCAACTAGTGTAATTGCTGGATTTTTCGTTAATTAAAACTGTTTCAGGTTCATCTTTCTCCCTGTCCTCTATTATTTGCGATGTTAATATCATATGTCGTCATTGAAGTATGTTGTTGGCCTATTCTCTTAGTTGTTTGTTGATTTTTGTGTTCATCGAGTTTGTTATGAGAACCAGTTTGGTTTTGGATTTAGTTTCTACTATGTCAGATCTATGCATTTAGATTTGTTTCCAGTTTAGAGTGAGTAGTTGGTCATCTGATCAAGAGCAGGCAACTTCGAATGAGATTTAAAGTTGTGGATAGTAATTCTGTTTTTTTTTTTTTAAAAAGGAAGTGCTTATTAACTTGGCAGAGTATGTTTATAGATTGAGCATGGTATTATTAAAGTAAGCAATCTGCTCGTTTCGATTTTGGCCTATTGTTAACATTCCGATCCCTATGTATTCTAATCTTTGTCCTTGTTGGTTTCAGAATAGTTGTTTTGTTTAATTTCTTCTCGATTCAAGTTTATATTCCGTCTCGATTTAATGCATCGAGTTCTTCTGTTGAAATCTTCTAGTGAGCTTAAAGTGTGTAAACAGTCGGATTATCATCGTGTTTAGTATCTCCATATTATTGTTAATCGTGTATTTCTGGGTGTTAATGAAAAGTAATTGGGATATTTGGTTTGGATAGTCGTTGGAGACATAGGTAATAAGAACAAAGTAATAGGAATTGGGATCTGGAAAAGTTCATTGTCTATTTCATAAGTCAGGAATAAGCCCCGAGTAGAGATAGACCAAAGGTGGCCCTAAATGAACAATTGTAACTTTGTGCTCATTAATATCGTCTGCTTGTTTTATGTGTTTTCCTTTACTTCTAAATCCTCCATCCTTTTGCAATGCTGGAATGAATCAGACTAATCCCAAGAATGAAACATCAGTAGCTAATGGAATTGTTACTGGTGTTATTGTTGATTAATTGGTTAATTCATATAATTAAAATGAACATTCTTCTTCCAACATGAAAATTCACCCCTTTGAAATAATTTGAAGCGAGTCATCCCAAATAGAAAATAACAATTGCTCGGCTCTTTAATTACTTAATAAAAATATTTAGAAATTCGGGACGGGCTGTTTAGTAAATTTTACGGCCTTCCCCAAAGATACAACACGTTAGCCGATTTAGGCGCGATTTTTAATAACATTACTTTCCTAATATAGGTGTGTATTTCATGCAACCCAAATCCAAATCCGAAAACGTCGAATGAGAATATGTCAAAGATCCGGGTGCATTTCATGTGACGTGATCCGAAAACATGTCCTTAAACGGTGTTCACTTTCTTAAAATAAAATAACTTGACAAAAAGCGGTAATTAATTCTAAAGATTCACAAATAGGATAATATGTATTAAAGTCAAATATTTTAGCCAAATATGACAGTTGAGCGACCGTGCTAGAACCACGAAACTCGGGAATGCCTAACACCTTCTCCCGGGTTAACAGAATTCCTTACTCGGATTTCTGGTTCACGACTGTTAAACAGAGTCAAACCCTTCCTCGATTAGGGATTCAAAACGGTGACTTGGGATACCATAAATCTCCCAAGTGGCGACTCTGATTCTTAAATAAAAGCGACTCTGATTCTTAAATAAAAACGAATCCCGTTTCGATTGTCCTTAAAATGAAAAAACTCCTTTATTACTTTATCTCTTCCCGAGGTGTAGTAAAGGCCGATATTCTTCGGAAAAAGGAGGTGTGACAGCTCTGGCGACTCTGCTGGAGAAAAAGAACCCAGAATTTCGGTTCAGGGTTCAAGAATTCGAGCTCAGTTAAATTGTTGTATTTGGATTTATTTGGTTTTGATATATGTGTCATGCCTTACGTGCTAACTGTTTTTACCGCTTTGATATTTGTTGAATTGTATATAAATTGTCGTGAATCGCTCCCTCTTTCTGAGTCTTCTAAATCATGGAGAAGGGTGCACTTCGTATAGCTTCTCTTCTGTTAGAGTCTTTTTACCAAATTTAGAATGAGGTTTGGATAAGTTGCAAAGTCGGGCGAGCTTCTGTATCCCCGGTACGCTGCCTCCCCCTCGGCCCGAGTTGTCCGCTCGGGTAAGCCAGGTCTAGACCAATAAACCTAGGGTTTAAACCTAGAAGAACAATAAACTCATGCCGGATCCCTAGTAGGACGCTTGTTTGCATCATGTGCATTTGACTTAGGGGACTCAACACAGGGGTTGGGTCCGTCTAGGACAGGTGTACCCAAAATAACAGACCATCTTGATGCATCCTATGTGCTACATGTTGCATTTATTCAAGGGTAAAAGGGTCATTTGGCGGACCAATGATAGCTGAAGGCAAATGAAAAAATGAAAAAAAAATAATGAAAAAAAAAGAAGAAGAAAAAAGTGAAGTGAGAAAATAAAGCAAGTAGGGACCAATTATGTTTTTTGTTATGTTTCTATTAAGAAAAAGACAGAAAAAAAATATACATAAAAACTCCAAAAGATTGTGCATTTTTATCATTTTACCAAATATCAAAAAAATAAAAATAAAAATAAAGAAGAAAAAGAAAATAAAAAAAAGAGTTTGCATGTTTCATTTGCAAGGAAAAGAAGAAAAATATATTTTTTCTAAATTAGTTGTTTTGTTTAATTCTCAACCGTATCTAATTTGCCCAAACTACGCGAACCTGATTCTCGTCTCTCGGGACGGGATACGTAGGCAACCCATATAGGGTTCGGTCGTCCTAGTGAGTTTAGGTTCTTGGCTTCGCGGGGTCCTAGCCAAATCTTGAATTTTATCCACTTTTAGCCACATAGGTTGATATTAGAAAAATAGTCACAATCATGTCTTGCATGTGTCCAACAGGAAAGTTTATTGTCTCACATAGTGTTTTAGGTCTTTAGTTTTAGTTGGTCCAATTTTCTCATACAGGTGTGGATCCATTTACCGGAGTTTGAGCATGATAGATGCCATGCAGGAGTTGCCTGAGTTCTTTGAGGACCATATGGATGAGTAGATGTTGGGGTTTGAGAAGTATCTCACTGGGAAGTACCCCATGCTTGAAGACAGTAGGAATTATGGTCTTGTTGTTGTCGATGGCTTGCGTCCTGCAGTGTGTGAAAATATTGGGCTTTATGTGGAGATCCAGAAGAAGCATTGTCTTTGTTCAAAAGGATGCATGCTAGTGGTATGGAAGTGAATGAGGTTACATACCCTTCAGTTCTGAATTCTCTTTCTTGTATGGAAGATGTCAACAATGGAAAGTGTCTTCATTGCTTGGTTGTTAAAACTGGATATGAAAGCTACAAGCTTGTAAGCAATGCACTTATTTATATGTATGCTAAACAGGGAAAACCAGCTTGTGCAGTGAGTGTCTTCAACAGCATGGTGGAAAAGGATGTAATCTCATGGACATCACTCGTCACTGCCTGTGCTCACAGTGGCTCTTATGAAGAAGCTTTTTAATTCTTTTGTGAGATGAGGATGGCTGAAATTGAACCAAACCAAATTATCATTGCTAGTGTTCTAAGTTCTTGCTCAGAATTGGCACTACTTAAACTTGGGCAACAAGTTCATGCGCATTTATTAAATCTGGACTTGAAATATCATTTTCAGTTGATACTTCTCTTATGACAATGTATGCCAATTGTGGATACCTTGAAAATGCCCAAAAAGTATGCAGCTCAATGCTGGTAGTCCTCAGTTTATGCATTTTTATATGGTAGATTATACCTTGCATTGAGTGGACTGGAACAACCCATTGTCAAAGTTGCAAGATCCAAGGGTGTTGATGCTCTCAAAACTACGATGGCCTCACAATCTGTTGTTCAACTGGCTTTCGAGTCCTCTTCATGTTCACTTCGCCTAAAATTTCTTCGTAGTAGCAAACAACCGGAGAGATCTACAACGATGGTAGATACAGAGACGTTTGCATTTCAAGCTGAGATCAATCAGCTTCTCAGTCTTATTATCAACACTTTCTACAGCAACAAGGAGATCTTTCTCCATGAATTCATTAGCAATTCTTCCGATGCGCTGGACAAGATCCATTTTGAGAGCTTGAATAACAAGAATAGGCGAGATGCTCAACCTGAGCTCTTCATTTATATTATTCCAGACAAGACCAACAATTCACTGACTATCATTGGCAGTGGTATTGGCATGACAAAGGCTGATCTGGTGAACAACCTGGGTATAATTGCGAGGTCAGGAACCAAGGAATTCATGGAAGCTCTTGTGGGTGGTGCTGATGTTAGCATGATTGGGCAATTTTGTAGTTGAGAAGGTTATTGTGACCACAAAGCACAATGATGATGAACAATATGTCTCGGAATCTCAAGCTGGTGGTTCTTTCACTGTTACCAGGGACACATCCATTGGCTGCTGCCTTCTTCACATTCTCTCTTGGAACAAAGCTCCATTACTTTGGCCGCACAATTTTACACGGTGGAGCGAAATACAGAGCAACTGGGCGCGGTTTTGCCGTGAGATGCGAAAAATTTGCTAAGAACTACAGAATGTACTCAAGGAGCCACTTCACCAAAGCACTGGAAATTTTGAGTTTGCTCGTAGCTTATCAAATTTATGGCACAGCTGTTACTGATTCTGCAGCTCTCTTGCTTCTCAGTGGCTCAATGAGGTCCCTTGTTGTTTCATGGCTGTTTGCTCCTTTCCTCTTTAACCCTTCAGGTTTTGAATGGCAAAAAGATAGTGAACATGGGCGGATTGGAAAAGTGGATAAAGATAGTTACATGAGCAGAAAACGAGAAGTTTTAGGATGTTAATAGTTAAAGCTTGTAGCTTGTACTTGTTATTCTGTGATTTCCAACTTTCTGTTGTTGATACACAAAGAGTTATGCCCAGCAGTGAGGGTTCTCCCTTTGTTATTGGCTCAAAACATGGATTTTGGAATGTCTAGCTCCAATTTGGAAAGGAAATCACTGATTCATTTAATTGATATACTCCCTCCGTTTCAATTTATGTGAACCTATTTCCTTTTTAGTCCGTGCCAAAAAGAATGACCTCTTTCCCTATTTGGAAACAATTTACCTTTATGCAATGATTTATAGCCACACAAAATATATGTGCTTCATTTTACACCACAAGTTTAAAAGTCTTCTCTCTTTTTTTAAACTCCGTGTCCAGTCAAATGAGTTCACATAAATTGAAACGGAGGGAGTAGTAGATTCTGCTTGTTGCTTTGTGTAATTCTTTTTAATGCAAAGTCTCTAGATCTGGAGAGTTAGGCTTTATACAATTTTAGTGTTCTATAGTTGGTTTAGTGTTTGTATATTGTTATCTATTGCATAAAAATATGGTTCCACAGGGGCCTCCAAATCCTCTTGGAGGAGGTGCCCAGCTTGTCCCGTCTTCGTTATTGCGATCAAATTCTAGTTTTTTGGGCGGTCAAGGGGGTGGACCTACACCGGGTGGTTTCCCTTCTATTGTGTCACCTCGGACTCAGTTTGGTAACATGAACATGCTAGGAAATGCTCCAAATATTTTATCTTTGCTCCATCAGTCCTTAGGAAATGGTGGCCATAATCCAGGGCTTCCTGCAAATGGAATCTCTCAACGAGTTGATAATGTGCCCGAGTCTGATCCACTGTCCAGTGCTAGTAATGGTATGGGATTTAATACTCCTTCAACATCATTTGGCTCATTGGCCATGACAGCAAATCCAAATTCAGGTGGTTTTTCTAGGAATTGAAAAAAAATATATATATATTGAGGTGGTTTTTTCCTTTAGGCAATTAATATCTAGGACTCAAAATAAAAATTATTTTTATATTTCTTTACTATATTAGGGAAAAAAATTCAAAAAAAAAAAGAAAAAGAAGAGACTTTCCTTTAGTACCTTTCTAAAAGCTATTTTTTAAGGTGTTAATTCCAAAATCCAAAAAGATTTTCTTTTAAGATATTTCTTTGGGAAATTAGTGAAAATTGAAAAATGAGTTTCTTTATTTTTATTAGAACTTTAGGATATTGTACATAAAAAATATATATGCTTTATTTTGTTTATCGTTAGAACTTCTTCTTTAGGCAACCAAAATTGAAATCCAAAAATATTTTATTTTTATCTTTTTCGTTGCTTGTTCCGAAATCTTGCGTCAAGATATTAAATGCAAATTCAAAATGTTTTTCTTCGGTTTATTGTTTGGACCTCATTTCAGAAAAAAGAACCAAAAAATATTTTTCTCTTGTAGAGTGTTTGTTTCAAAAAGAAAAATGCCCGTTAAGCTTGAGTTTGGAATATGTCATAGAACATTAAGTCTAGAAAATTCAAAAAAATGATGATTTCTCTTTTCTCATCAGGGTAGTCATTAAAGTAAAAAAAATGTGTTAGTTTGTTTACTTTATTCCCGTTCTTCCAGAACTACGTAAAGATCTGATTCATGCGGGGTCATGATACGTAGGCAACCTACATAGGGTTCGATCGAATTATTTTTTATTTTTTTATTTTTAAGAAAACAAAAAAGAAAAAAGGGAAAAAGGAAAAGGGGAAAAGATAAAAAAAAACAAAGAGGTGAAATCATGGGGGGTGAGAAACGAGAGGGAATAAAAGAGCGATAATCAGAAAGAAAAAGAAAAAAATGAGCGAGCTAAAGACAGGCGAGGAAAGAAAAGAAAAGAGAAGATACAAATGG
>MU722250.1:0-19669 GCA_026770625.1 Nicotiana glauca
TTTAATAATCTTACCTTCCTAATTCGGGTGTGTATTTCATACAACCCAAATCCAAATCCGAAAACGTCAAATAAATATGTGTCGAGGATCCGGGTGCATTTCATGTGACGTAATCCGAAAATATATTTTTAGGCGACGTTCACTTTCGTAAAAATAATTAAAATGTGGTAAATAATTATAAAATTACATTATAGGTTGGAATATGTATAAAAATTAGATTTTGATCCAAATATGATAATTTAAGCGACCGTACTAGAACCACGGGATCGGGGGGTGCCTAACACCTTTCCTCGGGTCAACAGAAATCCTTACACAGAATTTCTGGTTCGTAGACTCCAATTGGGGAAGTCGAATAATTTTCCTCGATTTGGGATTTAAACCGGTGACTCGGGACACCAAAAGCCAATCCTTTCCCGAGTGGCGACTCTAAAAATAAATAAATAATCCCATTTCGAATAATGTCACTTAAATTGGAAAAACTCCCCTTTATATATTTACCCTTCGGGGTAGGTGTGTAAAAAAGGAGGCGTGACAGCTCTGGCGACTTCACTGGGGATCGAACCCAGAATCTCTGGTTCAGGGTTCAAATAATTCGAGCTTAGTATAATTATTATATTTGGCTTTATCTGATTTTTCTACATGCTCCCATGCTATACGTGCTAAATGTTTTACCGCTTTGATATTTGTTGAAATTGTATATATAAACTGTCGCGAATCCCTTCCTCTCTCTGAGTCTTCTACATCATGGAGAAGGGTACACTTCGTGTAGCTTCTCTTCTGTTTAGAGTCTTTCCCAATTTAGAACGAGGTTTGGATAAGTTGCTATCCGCCATATGTAGATATGTGACATGCCTGCAAAATAGAAGATTGTTCTATCTCGAGGATACACCTCCAGATCATATTGTCAACACATATTCTAAACAGATAAGGTTCATCCCAGTAATACATGAGGCAGTCATGATAAAACTTTTTCTTTTGCACAGAGAAAAGGTCATAGGGAACTATACCGCTTGGCAGGTAGTTTGCAAAGTCTTCACAACATGGCACTTCCTCAAGGATTGTAGCGAGTAGTTGCTCGTATGAAAAGGTTTCTAGAATATCTTCAACCTCAACTGAATTTTTAGCTCCTTCAAGTCGTGATAGATGATCAGCGACTTGGTTTTCTGTGCCCTTGTGGTCACGAATCTCAAGGTCAAACTCTTGCAGTAACAACACCCAACGAATCGGGTTTGGACTCCTTCCTCTTAATCAAGTACCTGAGAGCTGCCTGATCAGTATATACAATTACCTTTGAGCTAATTAGGTATGATTTGAATTTGTCGAATGCAAACACCACAACCAGCATCTCCTTTTCAATCATAGTGTAGTTCAACTGGGCTCCACTCAACGTTCTACTGGCATAGATTAGGTGCATTAGCTTATCTTTCTGCTGTCCCAGTACTGCCCCCACTGCATAGTCACTAGTGTCATGCATGAGTTTGAATGGTTGCTCCCAGTCGGGGGCAAAAATGATGGGTGTTGTGACTAGCCTCTTTTTCAACTTCTCGAATGCTACCCTGCAATAATCAAAAAAAAGAAAAGGAAGGGTGATCTTTTTCTAACAACTTGCAGAGAGGGTTGGCAATTTTTGAGAAGTCTTTTATGAATATCCGGTAGAAATCGGCATGCCCGAGGAAGCTCCTGATTGCCTTGACTGAAGTGGGAGGGGTTGGAAGCTTTGCTATCACATCAACTTTAGCACGGTCCACCTCGATTCCCTTGCTTGATACCCGGTGTCCTAAGACTATGCCTTCTTGTACCATGAAATGGCACTTCTCCTAATTAAGTACAAGGTTAGTCTCAATACATCTTTTCAACACTTGGGTCAGATTTATAAGGCACTCATCGAATGAGTTTCCCACCACTGATAAATCATCGATGAACACCTCCATTATGTCTTCGACCATGTCAGTGAATATGGCCATCATGCACCTTTGGAATGTGGTGGGTGCATTGCATAGGCCAAAGGGCATCCTCCGAAAAGTATAAATGCCATATGGGCATGTGAAGGAGATCTTCTCTCTGTCCTCTAGTGCAATGCAGATTTGATTGTACCCTGAGTACCCATCTAGAAAATAGAAGTGAGACCTCCCTGCCAATCTGTCAAGCATCTGATCAATGAAGAAAAATGGGATGTGGTCTTCCGGGTGGCCAAATTTAATTTTCTGTAGTCAATGCAAATTCCTGAGATGGGCGGGTAGTGGCTTCAACTTCAGTTTTGGTGGTTCTTCTATGAATGGCTTGGCTGGAAGAGTTTCTCTGTTTTCTAAGAGTAGGGGCTTGAATTCAAGTGTTCTATCCCAAAACCCTCTGTCCTCTAAAGCCAGCACCCATTCTGCCAATTCTTCCCCATTCACCTCATCTAAATTTACCAGACATACAGCAAGAGGGTCCTCAATAGTCAACGTCTCATCATCTGCTTCTACGAGTACATCCACGACATCAATAAGAGAACAATTGGCAAATTCACTTGGTCGCCTCATAGATTTCTGCACATTGAATGTTATCTCCTCATCGTTCAACCTCATTTTGAGCTCTTCAATTTCACAATAAATGAGAGCTCTCCCTATGGCCAAGAACGGTCTTCCCAAAATTATGGGAATTTCTTCATCCACCTTGCAATCTAGAATCACAAAATTATGGTGCATAAGCCCGTAGCGGGCCGATCAAACCCAAATAGCCCGTGAGCCCGGGACCGACAGGCGGGCCTGGCCGGTTCAACCGGGCCAAACAGGCCCCAACTGCTATTTTTATAATTTTTTTTAAAATGACCAACGGTCAGATTTTTAAAATCTAGTCATTGGCCTTATATTTCCAACCGTTTGGGACTTTAAAAAATAGCCATTTGGCCTCAAAACTTCACATCTAAATGAGCTTCAAGTTTATTTGTCGCAGGGCCTTGAAAAGGAGAATCCAGACGACACCTTTGATCTTTTGGAATGGTGGAAGGCCAGAGAAAAATACTCGGTTCTTGCAAGGATGGCTTGTGATATTTTATATGTTCAAGCTTTAACAGTGGCATCAGAGAGCACTTTCAGTCAAGCGAGACTTCAAATAGGTGATCATAGAGTGTCTATGAGGGAGAGCCTGAAAAAATCAGTACTCTTCAGAGATTGGATCCATTCGGAAAGAATAAATTTTGTACTTGCTGAATCAAAATCGGAGATAGACGAAGCTTATGAAGAAAAGATAGCGGAACTTGCGGAGGATGCTGCTTCGCCCGAAAGCGGTGATGAACAAGCTTCTTTTCCGCCACCACTAACGGAAATTCCTCCGAACCTTGAAGGATTTATGAAATTTGTTAGAGATAATATGTAGACTAATATGTAACTTGTACTTTGGCACATCTTCTTTAATTTTTTTTCCTTTTAATGGTAGTATTAGCACCTTGTTGTGCTCATTCCAATGGGGGGGGGGGAAGACTAAGAAAGATATTGCCATTTTTGTTAATGTCGTAATAATAAAAATTATAAGACATTCCCTTGAATATCTCTTTGCAATTTTTTTTTGTGTTTAAATTTGACTCTTTAGAAGATTTAACTTACAATTCTATAATATATTTACAAGAAATTATATAAGGCAATATATATGCATAACATACTATATATACTACATACTATATACTACATAATATATATATATATATATATATATATATATATATATATATATATATATATAAATAAAAAAATAGCCCGAAACGAGAAAGCACGTTAGGCCCGTGGGCCCGACCCATTTAGCCCCGGACCATGTGGACTTAGGCCCACAGTGGACCGGTTCCACACATCTGGACCGTTAGGCCCGGGATCGTTTGGCCCGAGACCACCAAAGGCCGGCCCGTTTGGCCCGTTTAGGCCCGGGTCTGGCTAGAATACAGCCTTAACCTAAATCAACACATCATCCAAGATACCAGAGGGTCTTTTCACGGTTCTGACATCCAGCTGCAATAACATAGAAGTGGGTCTATCTCTTCCAATCCCCAACCTCTTATAAATCGACAGGGGCATAAGATTTATGCTAACTTCCAAATCACAAAGTGCCTTGGCAAAAGCAAAGTTACCAATGGTGCAGGGAATTGTGAAATTCTCCGAGTCAGACAACTTCTCAAAAATTGGTCTAGTCACCACAACACTACAGGTCTGGGTTAGAGTCACTGTGGCCAAGTCTTGGAAATCAAATTTTTGGGACATCAAGTCCTTCATCATTTTTGCATAACCAGACATCTCCTTCAAAGCATCAATCAATGGAATATTTACCTGGATTTGTATCAGCATCTCCAAGAATTTCTTGTATTGTTCCTCTTTCTGGTACTTGGCTAGCCTCTGTGGGAATGGTGCTGGAGGTCTCTTCTTCCCAATGATTTGGGTTTTCTCTTTTTCAGACACCACCTCCACTACCGGTTATGGGGCTGCCTCAGCTTCTTTCTTAGCCTCAATCTGTGTGTTGGGTTCTTCCTGGGTAGGCTGTACTATCACCTCTATCAATTTTGTTGAATCATCTAGCTCAATGGGTACTGGTACAAGTGTCTCAGCTTGTCTGCTTTCTCGAGCCCTCTCTTGCTCCAAGTCTAGGTCTCTGCCATTACGTAGACTTACTACCATCAGCTGCTTCGGGCCTTGATCTTTTGGATTCAAAGCGTGTCTGCAGGCAATGTCCCATATGGACAATTATTCAAAGACATCGAAATATGGCCCATCTACACTTCAATATTCTTTATAGCTGACTCATGTGCATCTACCTTTTCACTCATTTTTGTATTTTACCCAATAACCTGTTGCATCATTGCCTCGAGTCTAGCAAACCCATCTTCCTATCTCGCCCCATGTTGCTGCTGAGGAGGATGAAAACCATGCTACTGATTTTGATTGTTATATCCCTATGGCCTTTGGTAAGGCGCCATATTATTGTGCGTTCGCATACCTCACATATTTTCATTGTTGAGTTGTGGTTGGATTGGCCTGTATGGCTGATTCTACTAGCCCTAATTCTAACCACCCTGTCTCTGGCCCCTATAATTAGACACATATTCAAGTCCTCAGGGTAGTGATGATGATCACTTTTTGCATTCCATTGGTTACCAATTGACTGACTAATTCAAGATGTGCATAAGCCCCATTGGTAGTATCAACAATGTGTACCTGCTGCTTCTCCCCTGACTCTTCCACCTTTTTGGTGAGTATACTCATCTGTGTCATTAATGTGGGCATATTTTCAGCAAGAGTGTTGGATGGATCTAAGGGCACTGAGTGAACTACTGTAGTGATAGGTGCATTCCTGGTTGTCCACCCCGAATTCTGAGCCATATTGTCAAGCAGACTCTGGCTTTTTCTCCATATTTTGCTCAAAAATGCTCCATCAGCTGAAGCATCAACATTAGCTTTCACCCCATCTATCAGACCCATGTAAAATCGTTTCCCCAACATCTGCTCTGGAATACCATGGTGCGGACAGATAATCAACATTTCTTTCAATCGTTCCCATGTTTCTTCTAGTGTTTCCATTGATTTTTGTTTGAAGCTCAAAATTTCATCAATTTGCTGAGCAGTCTTTTTTGGGTGGATGAAACCTATTCACAAACTGCTTAACTAACTCCTCCCAAGTTGTGATGGAGTTAATGGGGAGTGAGTTTAGCCAAGTCTGGGCCACTCCTGTCACTGAGAATGGAAAAAACAACAGCTTTATTGCTTCCTTAGTTATGTTGGGCTGCCTTTGAGTTTTGAAGATCGACATGAAATTCTTCAAGCGCTGTTGAGGATCTTCAATGTATGACCCTAAAAATAGTCCCCTGTTTTGCAACAAATGCAACATGTTGTTTGTGATTTGAAAAGATTCGGCCTGTATCTGTGAGACTAAAATCGATGTGGCCAAATTCTCTACTGTGGGTTGTGCCCAGTCATATGGAGCAGCTTCTGGCACAAGAGGTGCCACTACTGGCGCTACTGGTGCAGCTGGGTCTACCACGTTATCTACCATGTATGGTTCGAATTGTTTAGTTGTTTGTTTTTCCGGTTGGCCCGATTCAAGGCCTTGAAAACTTTCTCGGGATCTGATAATGCTTTAAATACTTCACCAGTTCTCGATGAGTTTCTAGGCATGCACCTGTACAACCAAGTCAACAAATGTTAAAGTTTCAATGTATATATTGAAAATAAAGAAAACTGACTATACTACGAATTTTTGTATTTCTTTCGACTGTAATTGATAACACTGTTAATTCCCCGACAACGGTGCCAAAATTTGATCTCGCCCAACTATGCCTTATGAAAAGGACAAAGCGGTCGCTACAAATATAACTGGAGTATTTAGCCTAGAGTCGAATTCTTAGAGAATTAACCTATCAATTACTTTTGTAGACTCACTTAATTCTTTGTAATCAACTTTCCAGATATTTTGAATAACAATTGGTGATGTTTTAACTAACTATACATGAATAACATTAAGTAAACTAACAACTAACTATGATTGAGTTGTAAGTAAGTATGAGATGGATCTAAGGTTATGATTTTCCCTATTGATGGAATCCCTTCCTGTTATGTTTCGGATAGAATTTCCTAATCGTCTCTATCAATCATGAGTATTCTTACTACCGTAAATCTCTCCCGAGTAATTACAAAAATTTACTAGACGCACTCTCCCGAGTTACGCTAGCTGACTTTTATTACATCTCACTTTAGATCGCACCTAAGGCTTCATTATCCAAAACCCGCCTTTAAACCCTCGATTATTGATCCCTCGGATACTTTGGGAGTGGTGTTGTTCGACAATTATGTAAATATACACTCTCTCCTGAGTAATACATACTAAATAGGCACAGCTAATTGAGGTTCCTATCAATTAACTACAACAAGAACGTAGTTGAACAAATAGAGATTAAACCGCACAAACTATATTAACATAACATGAAGTTCATCCTTCAATAGGTTCCATCAAAACCGTACACTAAATATTTAGCTACTCATAATCGTATTCATACTAACAATAGCAAAAGTCATCATAAATGGTAAAATACAAAAGGAAGAAAGGAAGAACTCGATATTGAATTATCCTCCTTGTCTCTTTCCTCTCATTGCATTCAACTAAGCTGTAAAACCCTTGATAATATCCCTTTGGGTGAGCTGGACCTCTTATAGGTTAAGTGGAATTACCCTCGAACTTCCAAGTTTACCCCTGAAATTATTTCATCCGGACTGGACTAGCGCGGCCGCGCTCGTGCCCACGCTAATGGCCACGCTTATTGCATAGCATTCCGTTTTGAGTCCTGGGCTAGCACGGGCGCGCTAATGGCCGCGCTAGGCTGGGTCATATTTTTAGTTATTCTTTTCTCTCTTCTTTCATAGTACTCAGCTCTGAGAGGCTTCCCTTGCTTTAATTTAGCTCCGAACACTGTTATAAGTTATCGTAAGAGCAACTTGCTCCTACAAAACACGAAACTCATAATTAGACCCATTTTATCATCATTTAATTATCCTAGAACAGTGAAGTATAGTCAAGTTAGGGCATAACAGTCGCCAAATTATGTGAATCTAGCCTATTGTCAGTGTCTATTGACAACCCCTAGTTATACGTGGCTCCTCCATTAACTACGACATCTCAAAACCTTCATATTAGCAAGTTGGTTGGTAGAAGAAACATGTTCAAGAGATATGACCCCAAAGAAATCACATCTATCACATAGTGGCAATCCACCTCAATACGCTTGGTTCTTTCATGAAGTACATAATTTTTTGGCAATGTGAAGTGCAGCCGGACTATTACAAAAGTTGGGAACATGAGCAGCAACATACAACCCCATGTCACCTAATGATTGATAAGCCAAACCACCTTAACAACAACCTTTCTTAAGGCTTTATACTCTGCCTCAGCAGAAGATAGGGAAACTGTAGGATGTTTTTTAGATTTCCAGGAAATGGGAGAATCACCAAGAATAATATAATATCCAGTCACAGATCTTCTAGAAATAGGGCAAGTAGCCAATCAAAATCAGCATAAGCTTTCAAAGAGAAATTAGGAGCAACACTCAGCAAAATACCCTTGGTAGGATCATTAAGGAGGTACTTACGAACATGTAAATCAACCAGCATATGGTGCACTCTAGGGGAAATAAGAAATTGGCTGAGGTGTTGCACTGAGTAAGAGATATCATGCCTAGATACTGAAGGGAGTTCAGCTTGTCAATCAATCTCCTATACAAAGTAGAATCAGGAAGAACCTCCTCCGATTTAACAGAAAATTTGGCATGGGGATCAAGAGGTGTAAATGCAAGTCTCATATCTAAACCATTGAATTCGGAAAGGACGTCTCTGGTGTACTTATAATGATTGATGAGAAACCCCTGATCCACCTTAGAAACCTCAAGACTCAGAAAATAGTGGAAAATCCCAAGATCCTTGATCTTGAATGGATGATTAAGAAAAGACTTCAGACTTACCATTTCATCATCATCATTGCTAGTCAAAACAAGATCATCCACATAAACAGTTAGCTGTAAGCACGTAATTTTTGACCCGTATGACTTTTTAGAAATTAGTATTTGAAAATATTTACTCGAGTTATTATAGAATTTTAATCTATTTTATTCCCAATTTATTGGTTTAATTTTATTGTTTCGTATTTAAAAATTAAAAAATATACAAAAATAGTTTCATTAATATTTTGTAGTCATATTATTTTATTTTACTAGGATTTTTATTTTGTTTTCTCTACTTGTAAGATATATTGGTATACTCTTGTTAAGAGACTGAGCACACATATCATTTGCATAGTGTGCTCAAAGTTCTACAAAAAGGAAAGTTATGTGCAAAATTCTCTAAATCTGAATTCTGGTTGAATTCTGTAGCTTTCCTTGGCCATATTATTTCAAGTGAAGGTATCCGGGTTAATACACAAAATATTGAGGTAGTAAAGGCTTAGCCTATACCCACAACGCCGACGGAGGTTCGTAGCTTTCTCGGCTTGGCAGGTTATTACAGGATACTTGTAAAGGAATTTTCTTCTCTTTCAGCACCTTTGAAAAAAGTGGTATGATGATGTGATGTTGATCGAGGCCAACCCTGCACTACTATTGAGTAGCGAGAGAGGTCGAAGCAGCTTTTACCCGATTAAGGTCGGGATCGATTTTCACAGGGAGCTAGATATTGGAGTTGGGTGTCTATCTAAATTGGAGTTGTGTATTTGCTCCAAATTACACTTCTACACATTTTTGGTTTTGATTAGAATTCTAATTTTATAAAACTACAATGCTCAATTAAACTAAAATAAGCTAGGTTTAAACTATTGCAAGCGATTTCAAATGATTAAAAGGCACTAGGGTAGTGACTTTCGCCTAGGTGGTCAATTGACGGATTCTTGAGTCTAAAGCTATATTGCCATATTTGGGGAGTATGATATAACCATTGCATGATTCTACTCACTCTATACCTCTCGGTAGCTCAAGTGATTTTGCCCAGATTGACTTTATCAAGACCAATTGGGTATGCAAATTTACACAAGCAATTAAGGTTCAAGTCGGATATTACTATCTCTAGGTTTGACCCTTTAATTAGGGTTATCAATCTCTTGAGTGTGCCCCAATTCCTTGTTGGGCCAATTTCAGAGACTTAGGCTCTCTTTCTCAAAAAGAGCCAAAGTCAACTAAATACAAACTAGTGTTTGCAGCTACTAATTCAGCAATTAAACATGAAATTAGTCCAAATATCAAACACCCATAGTCAATAAAGCCTTAAAATACAAAACCCATCAATTACCACACTAGGGTTGAGCCCCAACCATAGCTTATAGGTATAGCTACTCATAATTAGAGAAGAAAACAAAAATATAGATGAAGAGAAACCTATAATAATTAATTACTAAATTAAACTTGAAGATTCAATATTGAAATCACACTAAAATTACTCGAAATAGCTAAAAGCAACGAAGTCACGAGCGCAACTCTGAGTACAAAACTATCTGATAACATAAAAATGGGAAAAGAATCTTTTTATACTACGCTAAAAATCTTGGACAAAAATACTCCTGCGGGGCTAGTGCGAACCACACAAAAATGAGTGGAGTCGTACTAAGGCTCTTGACTTGAATAACCAGCTCTCTAAACTTGGGCAATGCGGACTGCATGAAATCGAGTGCGGCTGCGGTGACTTCTAGCGCGGTTCGCATGAAATGGAGCGCAGACCGCATTGGGCTTCCATCTTCAATCTGGCAACTCTCTGAACCTTGGCTCGGCGGACCGCACTAAATCGAGTGTGGCCGCAGTGAACCTAATGTGGACCGCAGAAAATCTGTTTCGGTCGCATTGCCTTTTGGCCTGAGATGCACACTCTTTGAACTTTATTTGTGCGGATCGCATAGAATGGTGTGTGGCCGCACTGGCCCTGTTTTACTGAGCTTTGTCTTGTCTTGGTACTTGTGCAAGGTTCACTCTTTTTTTAACTGGTATTTGACACCTTGTCACCTTGTTGATCAAACCTGCAATCAAGCACAACTTGTAAGCCTTTGGGAGTATTTTGACATTTTTAATCAAAACTTGAGCATAAAGGAGTGTAAAATGCATCATATTCCCTCGTTATCAACTCCACTAAACTTAAGCTTTTGCTTGTCCTCAAGCAAATAAAATAAAACCCACCCCTTAAGAGAAAATCCAAGAAAATTAAGTTGTCCGAAAGTGACCTCATCTAGCATCAATTGGGACTAACAATTGCCCTCAATACAAATGAATTATTAACAACACTTTACTTTTTTAAACACCATGGATTAAGTGCGACACAAGTGTATCAAGAGTTGACTCAACACATCAAAGAACTCTTTCTATTACTTTGGTCATTGTGGAACCCAAACTCACACATCCTCAACTGTCCCTAAGCAAACCTTACCTTTAAAATAGTGGCACTCAGAACGAGTTTAATGGAAATACACACATATCTCTCAAGGAAAAGTCTCAATTCCAGCTCTAAGTACCATATGCTTTCCCCTTATGTGAGTCACCAGTAATGTAAGCTTCATTCAACTAGAGATCATATAGGGATTTTATGGAGACATAGTGAAGGCTTTTGGTTCCGGGTAGGCAATGTTTGGTCTAAGTAGGTTCCATCTTCCCTTAAGCACTTCTTTTGTTTCATTTTGGCATACATTCACTTGACTTTTTGAGTCATTTCACTTCTTTCTAAGGGGTTAGAGAGACACACTGTCGCTCTTTCTTATACATTTCAAATCTTTTCTCCTTTCTCAATTTTTCACACCTTTCACTCTTTGCTTTTCTTGAATCCCTTTTATTCATTTCTACATTGAGTATTCTTTTTATTTTTTTTATTTTCTTTCTATTTCATTGCCTTTCCTTTTCTTTATTTTGTACCTTTTTACCACTTTGTTTCCATCCTTGTCTCCCCATAAACTTATACGTTTGCCATGTGTTAAGGACAGATCGGGTTCCAAGAGAAGGTATCTTTTAGAACGGGTAAAGACTTGTATCATGGTTCTTGAAGGAAAAAGGTCTAAGGCTCAAAAGGGTTGACTAGGGATTTTATCATTGGTAGGCTATGGAAGTGATCAAGCTATCATTTGGATCAAGGAGAGCATATAATCATGTCTCAAGTCAAATTACACTTAGGATTTCACCTCAACAAACATTTAGGGCAAGTTCTAGACCAACGGCTCGAGACTTGGACTTGCAATGCAATTTTTCACCACACAAGCTATGGGATTGCTAAAGACACAGAGTCAGGGGCCCACAACAACCTTAGATAAGATTTGAGCACACAATGGTCCCAAAAAAACCACTTGATGATTATCGGCCAACACAAGAGTCTCAAGGTCACAACTTTCACCATCCTATACACAACGATTTGTTTTTGGCCATAAGATCTGGATCTATTTGTTAAGTGTTTCTGAATCTGGATGTTTTATGACCAATTGATTGTTTGCTATTTTCAAAAGTTTTTTGGTACTCTTCTCAAATTGTTTTTTTTCACTACCAAACTAGTTTCTATTTTAGAAAACCTTTTCACTCTTAGAGTCATCTTTATATTGTTTTCACTAAATATTTCAAACTGTGTCAAGCACTCTCACTTTACTCTTAGATTGTTAAGTTCTGCCCCTTTGGTATGTGTACTGCTTAGGGATACTTGAGATCTCTCTGAACCCTAGCATACCAAGGCTGTCTCTTTCATACTGCACATAACCAGTCCCTATTTGAGAAAGGTTTTGGTGTGGGCACTCCTCGAGGTCCTTGATATCCTTAGGGAACTCTGACACACTTGGACACTTGTTGACTATGAGATTTCTGGGCATTTGAGACTACTCTGAAGGCCTGGTACTCCCACGTTCATTTTGGGCTTGCTTCAGGCTTTCTATAGTATAAGTTTACTTCTCATTGATTTAATTTACTAATTCCTATTTGTACTAATCCTTTGTAAACAGATATTGGGGTAACTAGTAAAAAGGGGAGGGTAGCTATATGATTCTATGGGATAAATTGGGTAGAAACCATGTTTTAGGTTTTACATTACGATGAGTTGCTGTAGAAATCATGTTTTAGGTTTGTATAAAGCATTAGATATCATGCTTTACGATTTCTATGCTTACTCGCATTAAATCATGCAAAAATTTGTGCATTAGATACCTTGACTTAGGAGAATCATATTTACTTCCTCTACATATCACATGTTATAGTTCATTATTTCACTTCTGATTTTGCATAAGTCGCTATCACTTAGAAATCCTTCCATTAAGTTACTAATACTTTTTAAAATAAAATAACCTTCTCCATGTGCATTAGAGATCATGTTTTAGGACTGCATGTACATCTGTTTTGAAACATGTCGCTAAAATAAGTAGGTTAAAATTGCCCCTCACATAGGTACCATGTTCTGGTATGAATCAGTACAAAATTTCCTGTTATAATATTCATCACTCAGATCAGCATGCCTATAGAATGAATGAACTTCAAATTATTTAAGTGGTTCCCAGATCATGATTGGATATACACGCCTAGGCAAGCCTTAGGCTGTTAGATAACTATGAAATCAGGTTTTGTTCATGTGTGAAATTGTTCAGGCTTAACATGCTATAAAGCCAGTAAGCAAACTGGTTAGGATTCTGCCAATTCCCTTAAAACAAACGTTGCATGTTCTGTTTTGTAATGTTCATCTAGATATCATGTTCCTAGGCTTTTTGAATTTCTTTAATATTAGTTGTTTGAGACGTGCTGCTTATTTGCCTCTGCATATGTGGAGGTAAACATGAGCCTTTTTATCTGCTTTATTAATTGACAGTCCTATGTGTTAATTGTTGTCGCCTAGACTTTTCCCTTTTAAATACCCTAGGATTGTCTAGAACTGCCTAAGTCTAGAGGTCCTAAACTCCTCCAGGACCACAAGGAAGGGACGGGTAATAGCATGCTTAGTGATCGTTAATTAAATTCTCTTATATAACAATTAAGGGGAGGGTAATGGGTAGTAAAGGATATAATGACCTGTGTGCTAATATCACGTGTAACCCCTCTAGTTGAGGAGGATTACCGGGCATTGCACAGATTGATCCTATAGGCTAATCAACTTAGGACTTCCCTTTCCCAATTCATATGTGTTTAAACTATATAAACTATTTTTTATTTACATATATATGTTTAAGTTGTCTAAATCTCTTTACTTTCATATATGTGCATTGGACCATCTAAACCTCCTTGATCATATATATATTTAGACTGTGTAAACTACCTTTATTTGCAAATATGTGCTGAAGCTGCTTACTTGTTAATTGATTAATTCACATAGTTTATGTTCAGCCGGGACCCACCATTGTGGATTGCGATGGGTGCCTAACACCTTTCCCTCAAGGTTATTGCGAGCCCTTACCCTAATCTCTGGTACTGCAAATTAGTTACATGAGTTAATTGCTCTAGCTTCACTAACGCACCTTAATCAGTTAGGTGGCGACTCTTCAAACACCCAATTCC
The DNA here is from genome assembly GCA_026770625.1 of Nicotiana glauca. Lineage (NCBI taxonomy): Eukaryota > Viridiplantae > Streptophyta > Magnoliopsida > Solanales > Solanaceae > Nicotiana > Nicotiana glauca. Next base: position 13,985 of record MU722250.1, read on the forward strand.
CAAAACAAAACGAGTTGTTCCCCCATGAATGTCAAAACCCGGACTTTCCCGCGAAGGGAAAAATGGGCACGACACATGTTATTCTCGTAATTCAACAAATGTTATTCATGTTTGTATCTTAGACGCATGCTTAAGGGTGTTCTATAGGTAGGACTCGGACACTCGTCATGGCCCATCGGTTTGGCTCGTGACAGATTCTCATTTCTATTTTTGGGACTTTAAGAGCTCGGTGTGAGGTGATTTTTTGAGGTTTCTTCGAGAAGATTGTTGGGGTAAGCAATTTTAACTCGGATTGGACTATATTTCATGAATCTATCGCTATTTTCATCTTCTAATTAGGGATTTGAAGTAGAAATTTGGGGGGTGGGTGGGAAATAGTAGAAACTTCATAGACTAAAATTTAGAATTTTAGAAGGCGATTTGAGGTCGGATTTGAGTGATTCTTGTATAGTAAGACTCGTGAGTAAATGTGTATTCATATTTTGTGACTTTTACCCGATTATGAGATGTGGGCTTAGGGAGATCTTTTAGGGCGATTTTATAATTTCTTGCTTTAGCTTTGATTTCATTAGTTAGATTAGTTTCTTGTGGTTATATTTATGATATGTAATAGATTTTGGCTAGCTTTAGGGCATTCGGAGTCGGATATTCATGGAAATAGCATTTTTACGGATTGATTTAAGCTTGGTTCGAGGTAAGTGGCTTGCCTAAACTTATGTGGGGGAACTCCCCTTAGGATTTGGTACTGTTTTGATATGTGAGCATCGTGTATGTGAGGTGACGAGTGCATAGATAGGCTATTTGCTGTAAAATTCAATTTTTACTAAGTAATAACTTGTTTCTTCTTATTTGTGTTATATCAGCATGTGTAATTATCATATTAGCTTAGAATAGCATGTCTACATGTCCTAAATGCCTATCTAAACTCTGTGTAGCATGCTTAGTGGATTTTCCTTCTTGTCTCTTGACATGTACTTCGTCTAAACTATAGGATCTCTGCTGTAACTATTATTTTCCATTATTTGAGCTGCATATTTACTTTGGGACTAGGGAACGGTATCCCGAGAGATCTCCCCATACATTTACTTTGGCACTGCGGGACGGTATCCTGGGAGATCCCCCTGCATATTTACTATCGACCTACGGAACGGTATTTCGGGAGATTCCCCTGCACATTTACATTTAGTCTTTAGTTTACTGTGATGTTTTTGTTCTGTCTTATTTTATTATATATATATATATATATATATATATATATATATATATATATATATATATATATATATATATATACACACACACACACACACACACACATACACACACACACAACAATTGGGCCCTGAAATGATCTCGTCACTACTCGATCGAGGTTAGGCTTGTCACTTATTGGGTATCATTATGGTGTGCTCATGCCTCTTCTGTACATGTTTTTCGTGTGCAGATCCAGTTACATCCTACCAGCCTCGAGTTTAGTTGCACGATTGCTGCTGTTCAGGAGACTTTAAGGTGCATTTGCCCGCGTCCGCACACCTCGAAGTCCCCCTTTATCCCCCTATGTCGATTCTTCCCTTTATTTCTTTTAGACACTGATGTATAAAACAATTAGAAATTCTTACAAGCTTGTGACTTGCGGTGTTACGAGATTTGGGAGAGTTTGTGTACATTTTGAGAGTTTGACTATTGTATATGCTGATCGGAATCTCAAATGTTTATTTAAGTTATTTGTTACTGTTAGTTGTTAACCTTTATGTTTTCATTTCATTTTTTCGCAAATATTAGGCTTACCTAGTCGTAAAGTCTAGGTGCCATCACGATAATTCACGGAGGGAGATTTGGGTCGTGACAAGTTGATATTATAGCTCTATGTTCATAAGTGTCATTAGTTACAATCAGGTTTAGTAGAGTGTCGTATATCAGTGTGGAAACATCCGCATTTATCTTCGGGAGGCTATGGAACTATTAGGAACATTTTACTTCTTTTGATTCCTTGTCATGCAAAATTTTTGACTTCGAAATTCTAAACTTCTCTGTTCTATTCTCTCACAGATGGTGAGGACACATGCAGTCGGAGATGATCAGGAACCCTTGCCCCTACTAGAGCCACCAGAGGTCGTGGATGGGGTAGAGGCCGAGGATGCCCATCTGGTGAAGCAAGAGCACCTTGAGCGAGATGCTACAGAGGAGCCACCAGTAGCTCCGGTCGGAGCACATGTACCTAAGACGCCTACTACTACTACACGAGTTCTTTAGGAGACCCTTGCACAATTCCTAAACATGTTCGGTACTCTAGCACAGCCAGGGTCGATTCCCCTTGCTCCAGCCACATCTCAGGTCGGGGGAGTGCCACCCGCACCCCATAGCAACAAGTTCAGGTTGATCAGATTCCAGAGGCTATATCGGTGCCACTTGTAGCCCCAGTTCAACCTGAGGGCAGGGCAACGATTTTAGAAGAGGAACATCATAGGATTGAGATCGTATTGATGACTATTTGATCAGTTATATGGTGCCTGAGTGTTTTACAAGATTGACTTGCACTCAGGCTATTATTAATTGAATCTTCGGGAGCCAGATATCCTGAAGACTACTTTTAGGACTTGGTATGGTCATTACGACTTCCTTATAATGTCATTTGGGCTGACCAACTCCCCATCATCATTCATGCATTTGATGCACGGTGTATTCCAACCTTATCTTGATACTTTCGTTATTGTATTTATTGATGACATTTTGGTATATTCTTAGAGTCAGGAGGAACATGAGCAACAGCTGAGGACTGTGCTTCAGACCTTGAGAGAAAAGAAGTTATATGCAAATTTCTCAAAATGTGAGTTCTGGTTGGATTCTGTGGCATGTTTAGGTCACGTAGTGTCGAGTGAAGGGATCAATGTGGATTCGAAGAAGGTAGAGGCAGTGCAGAGTTATTTCATAGCGTTCTCAACTATAGAGATCCGGAGCTTTCATAGTTGGCGGGGTATTACCGTCGATTTGTTAAGGGATTCTCATCTATTGTAGCATTTATGACCAGACTGACCCAGAAGGGTGCTCCGTTCAGGTGGAAAGGGGAGTTTGAGGAGAGCTTTCAAAATCTCAAGTCAGCATTGACTACAGCCCCAGTATTGGTATTGCCTACAGGTTCAGGGTCTTATACTGTTTATTGTGATGCACCATGGATTGGTCTCGGTGTGATGTTGATGCAGGATCGTAGGGTGATTGCCTATGTGTCCAGACAGATGAAGGTGCATGAAAAGAACTATCATGTCCACGACTTTGAGCTAGCAGCTATTGTTCATGCCTTGAAGATTTGGAGGCACTATTTGTACGGTTTCCTTTGTGATATCTACACTGATCACCGGAGTTTGAAGCACTTATTCAAGCAGAAGGATCTCAACTTGTGTCAGCGGAGGTGGTTAGAGCTGCTTAAGGATTATGATATCACCATTTTTTACCATCATGGGAAGGTCAATGTGGTCGTTGATGCCTTGAGTCACAGGGCAGGGAGTTTGGGGAGCTTAGCATATTTTCCAATAACAGAGAGGCCATTAGCATTGGATGTTTAGGCCTTAGACAACTATTTTGTTAGATTGGATGTTTTCGAGCGGAGTCGAGTTTTGGTTTGTGTGGTCTCCCAGTCTTCTCTTTATGATCGTATCAGGGAGCATCAGTATAGTGACCCCCATCTGTCCCAAGGTTCATTTGTCTATTTGAGGTATTGCAGCGAGTTGGGGAGGTTGATTATGAGCTTGCCTTACCTCCCAATCTAGTAGGATTCTATCTAGTATTCCATGTTTCTATGCTTCTGAAGTCTCATAGTGATCCGTCTTATGTTTTGTATATTTCAGATCACTCCAGTTGGACAAGGATCTATTTATGTTGAGGACCCAGTGGCTATTTTGGAGAGGCAAGTTTGAAAGTTGAGGTCAAGGAACATTGCTTCAGTGGAGAGGTAAGCCAATCGATGAGGCAACATGGCAGACCGAGCAGGATATGCACAACCGTTATCCTCATCTTTTCACCACTTCAGGTATGTCTCTATGCTCATTCGAGGACGAATGTTTATTTTAAGAGAGGGAAGTTGTAAAGACCCGTCCAATCCTTTTAAGAGTTATAGCTCTGATCCCTTATTAGCTGCTTCCCCCGTATCTCTTTATTCTTATGTGACTTGCTGGGAGGTTTCGTTTTGGTTTTTGGAGTGTTTTGGGACACTTAGTCCCTAAATGGAGGCTTAAGTATAACGATTTGAACTATAGTCGAAACTGTGTGAAGATGACTTCAGAATGGAGTTTTGTCAATTTCGTTAGCTCCATTGGCTGATTTTGGACTACTGGGCAAGTCCGAATTTTGTTTTGGAGGTCTGTAGCTCATTTAGGCTTGAAATGACAGACGTTAAATTTTTGGAGATTTTGACCGGTAGTGGATTTTTTGATATCTAGGTTGGATTCCTATTTTGAATATTAGAGTTAGGTCTATAATGTTAAATATCACTTTTGTGCATAATTTGGGGTTAATCGGACGTGATTTGATAGGCTTCGGCATCGGTTGTATTTGAAGTTTCAAGTTCTTTAAGTTTGAATTAGAGGGTGATTTATAATTTTAGCGTTATTTGATGTGATTCGAGGGCTCTACTAAGTTCGTATGGTGTTTTAGGACTTGTTGGTGTGATTCAAGGGCTCTACTAAGTTTGTATGGTGTTTTAGGACTTGTTGGTATATTTGGTTGAGGGCACAGGGGCCTCGGGTGTGTTTCGGATGCTTAACATATTGACATTGGACTTATGCAAATGGTTGGAGTTTCTGGTTTCTGGTGTTTTCATACCTACGGTGGGGAGACCGTAGGTGCGGGATCACACGTACGGAGAGTCAAGCACAGAAACGGAAAATGGAGGAGCTGCCAGGGGTTGCAGGTGCGTGGTGATTTTCGTATCTGCGATGCTCGTAGATGCGTTAGAGTGTTCGCATGAGCGGTGGAAGGCTGCACAAGCGGACAAACGTTCGCAGTTGTGCACACACAGGTGCGACCCTTTGATCGCAAAAGCAGACACTGAGTTTTAAGTGGAATCTGCACCTGCGATGGGGATTTCGCAGGTGCGATGATGCATGTGTGATGACAGGTCCGCAGATGCAGAATAACTAGGCAGAAAAGAGAAATTCGAGGAATTGGGACTTTGAGAACTCGCTGTGAGGCGATTTTTCGAGTTTTCTTAGAGAAGATTTTTGGGGTAAGAGATTCTAAATCGGATTGGGCTATATTTTATGAATCTATCGCTATTTTCATCTTCTAATTTGGGATTTGAGTTGGAAATTTGAGGGGAAGTGGTTGAAACTTCATAGGTTAAAATTTTGGGTTTTGGAAGGCGATTTAAGGCCGGATTCGAGTAATTCTTATATGGTTAGACTCGTGAGTGAATAGGCATTCTTATTTTGTAACTTTTACCTGATTCCGAGATGGGAGCCTGGGGAGACTTTTTAGGACGATTTTCCAATTTCTTGCTTTACCTTTGATTGAATTAGCTAGATTAGTTTATTGTAGTTATATTCATGATATGTAATTGATTCTGGCTAGATATGGGCCATTCAGAGTCAGATATTCATGGAAAGAGCATTGCTACAGATTGATTTGAGCTTGGTTTGAGGTATGTGGCTTGCCTAACCTTGTGGGGGGGATTTTGAAAGGTGTAGGCCTATT
>MU722250.1:20751-32844 GCA_026770625.1 Nicotiana glauca
TGGGGGGGGGGGGGACTCCCCTTACGATTTGGTACTGTTTTGATATGTGAATGATGCGTATGTGAGGCTAAGAGTGTGTACACAGACTATTTGTTGTAAAATCTGATTTTTACTAAGTAATAACCTGTTTCTTCTTATTTGTGTGATATCAGCATGTGTAATTATCCTGTTTGCTTAGAATAGTATGTCTACGTGTCCTAAATGCCTATCTGAACTCTATGCAGCATACTTACTGGTTTCCTGCTTTTCTCTTGACATGTACTTAGTCTAAACTGTAGGATTTCTGTTGTAACTGTTATTTTCCATTATTTGAGTTGCATATTTACTTTGGAACTACGGAACGGTATTCCGAGAGACCCCCCTGCATATTTACTTTAGGACTACGGGACAGTATCCCGGGAGATCCCTCTGCATATTTACTTTGTGAGTACGAGACGATATCCCGGGAGATCCCCCTGCATATTTACTTTGGGACTACGGAACAGTATTTCGGGAGATCCCCCTGCATATTTACTTTGGGACTACGGAACAGTATTTCGGGAGATTTCCCTGCATATTTACGTTTGGGACTATGAGACAGTATCTCGGGAGACCTGTTTTATGCTATTTTGTGTACTGTACTGTTATCCTTGTTGTGATTTCTTTCTAGTGGCATTTAAGTCATTATTTTACCGAGGTTAGGCTTGGCATTTACTGGGTAATGTTGTGGTGTACTCATGCCTATTATGCACATGTTTTTCATGTGCAGATCCAGGTACCTCTTACTAGCCTCGAGTATAGTTGCACGGTTGCTGCTGTTCAGGAGACTTCAAGGTATATCTGCCCGTGTCCGCAGACCTCGGAGTCCCCCTCTATCCCCTTATGTCGATTCTTCCCTTATTTCTTTAGACACTGATGCATAGAACAATTAGAAATTCTTAGAATCTTGTGAATTACGATGTTCCAGGTTTTGGGAGAGTTTGTGTACATTTTAAGAGTTTGACTATTGTATATGTCGAGCAGCATCTCAAATGTTTATTTAAATTATATGTTACTGTTAGTTGTTAACCTTTATGTTTTCATTTCATTTATTCACAAATGTTAGGCGTTATCTAGTTGTAGGGACTAGGTATCATCACGACAATTCACAGAGGGAGAATTTGGGTCGTGACAATTGACTAGAAAATCTATGGGGAGTTTGTACTTATAGATCCTACAAAGAAACTTTTGGCCAAAGATATTCTGATACTATAAGCTACAGGTTTCAGATTTATTGTCGGAAATTCATAGGTATTGTTGGCTTGTTCTCAAGCTAATCTTCATTAGTTGAGCGCATTAAGGCCACCCAATATGAGGACAACAATTATGCAAATACAGAGATGAGGCCTTAGCTAGGAAAAGCAAGGATATGATTGTTGGAAGTGATGGTGTTCTTCGAATGGGTGACAGACTATGTGTAGCAGACGTAGATGGGTTATGAAAATCTATTCTTGAAGAAGCCCACAACTCTAGATACATTATACATCCTGAATCCACAAAAATGTATCATGACCTAAAGAAATTTTATTGGTGGGAAGGTATGAAGATAGATATTCCTAACTTTGTTTTTAACTATTTGACTTGTCAGCAGGTCAAGGCTGAGCATCAGTGACCTGTAGGACTACTACAATAAATTGAGATTCCGGAGTGGAAATGGGAAATAATTACTATAGATTTTGTCGCCGGGCTATCACGAACCCCTAGGGGTTATGACTCTATATGGGTAATTGTAGATCGTCTGACAAAATCAGCACACTTTTTGCCAAGTAAAGACTATATATGAAGGAGTGAGGTACGCACATATATTTTTAAATGAAATTGTTTGACTTCACGGAGTTTCGGTATCCTTCATCTTTGATAGAGGATCACAGTTCCCTTCACGCTTTTTGAAATCTTTTCAAGAAGCATTAGGTATACGAGTAGATCTTAGTACTACATTTCATCTATAGACAGACGGGAAGTCAGAACGTACTATACAAATCTTAGAAGATATGTTGAGAGCTTGTATTCTTGAGTTTGGAGGTAGTTGGGACACTTATCTACCTTTGGCTGAATTTGCTTACAATAATAGCTTCCGATCCAGTATTCAAATAGCACTGTATGAAACATTGTATGGTAAATGATGTCGTTTTCCTATCGGATGGTTTGAAGCTGGTGAGACTAACTTATTAGGACACGAATTAGTACAAGAAGCTATTGATAAGGTCCAATTAATCAGGCAGAGATTGCTCGCGGCTCAAAGTAGATAAAATTCTTATGCAGATAAGAGAAGAAGAGATTTAGTGTTCATAATTGGGGACAAAGTATTCCTACGAGTCTCTCCTATGAAAGGTATGATGCGGTTTGGGAAAAGAGGCAAGCTGAGCCCCAGGTTTATAGGACCGTATGAGATACTAGACTAAGTGGGAGATATGGCTTATCGTTTGGCACTTCCTCCTGAGTTATCACTTATTCATTCAGTGTTTCATGTCTCAATACTAAGAAAATGTATATCAAACTCATCTCAGGTGCTTGAAGCACCGACTGCACTGATCGATGAAGTTTTCTTATGAGGAGGAGTCGATGGGTATTGTTGATAGACAAGTAAGAAAACTACGGTCAAAAGAAATATTGATCGTGAAAGTCTTATGGAGAAATCGTACAGTTGAAGAAGCTACGTGGAAAATGGAAGATGTTATGCGAGTCATGTATCCTCAATTATTTTAGTTTGCAGGTACGTAATAGATTTTAAATTCGGGATCGAATTTCATAAGGTGGGGAGGATGTTGGGCCCCAATATTTTAAATAATGACATATTGGTCATTTAGAAAATTATTAAAAATAAAACAAGAAAAAGGATGGAAAATAAAGGACTGAAGCCCATTAGAAAGTAACCTGCAGTTTAGAAAGAAAAGAAGCTTTTGGCTTTTGGAGAAAAAGAGATACAGAAAAAAGAAAAAAATGGGAGAGAAAGAAGAAGCAGAAGAAGAAGAAGAGAAAACTTTGGACAAAGTTCTTTAAGAAGAACTTGGAGTTGAAATTGAAAGTATTAAAGATCTCCTTCGACTCAAGAGGTTAACCTTCTTGCTCTCAATTGTTGAATTATTTCACTACGTCTATGCGATTTCAGGTAGTACAAAAGAATTCAATATTAACTTTCTTCTATATAAAAAATATGTAATTACTATGGATAGTAAGGCTATAAAGCTTTGGTTTAAGCACTGATAGATCTAATTTTAGAGGAATAAATTATACTAAATAGTTTGAAATTGATAAAATTATGGACTTGTTCTATTGTTAAATATAAATTCATAAACTAAGACTCAAATATGAACCCAGATGGTTGGATATATTAAATTAGTTATGAATTAATTTAACCTAGAAAATTTACACGAGATTGATGTTGATTTGATTATAGATTGATTGAAGAAAGTTGTACGGATCGCTCGAGGTGATGAGTTTGTTATTTGACACGAGTACTATGAGTAGTAATCTTACTGCAATTTGTATTTTCATAACTTGCATAATTTACACATAATTTTTAATATGAATATATTACCGATTATTTTGAGTTGCATGTGGGAAAAGTATTTTACTCGATATGATACCGGAATAATTATTTGAGATGATTATCGTTGTTTTAAATATTCTTGTTGTCACTAGATATCTTTTACCGTTACTTGAATTTGCTGTTACTGAAATAAAATTACTTGATTTGATAAGAACCGAAATGTCCTATATTATTTTAAAATATTTTTCTATGAGTATATACGGATTACAAAGACAAGTATAAATGGGAGTAGACTTTGAAGGATCCCATAGCTAACGTCGGGTTCGTTAGAACTGGTGCACCTTGTATCTAAAGATTATTGATTACAGTTATAGCCCTCGCTAGTGGGGAGGTAGAACTAACAGTCAGTTGCAGTTTTTCCCTCGAGTAGGGGCTTATAGTTATATTTGACTTCTTTTACGAATGGGTCCACATAGTGATACAAACTACATGATCCTTTCTTGGAAACCTTCCAAACATTAAAGTTTTTCTATGAAACAGGGTTACCGATTTTATTATCGATTTTTAAATTAATTTCTGTTATAGGGAACACATGAATAAACTAATTATAATTACCGTTTTAGAAAGGGCATTCTTATGATATTTTCTGGTTAATAAACTAGCATATTTTCTGGCTTGTCACCATTAAAAACGGTTATGGTTAAGTGTTATTACACACTGAGCTAGCGACTCACTCCCTGCTATTTTTTTTACAGAGATAGCAGTTGACGTAAGCGAGAATTTCGTTAATTCTAGTACACAAGTCGATAGATCCTGGTGAGCGCGCACTTGTTCGCGTGGACAAAGAGTTTAATTATTATTGTCCTTTTTTTGAACTCTTAGAGTTTCTCCATAGTCATTTTTATTAATTTCATGAGTATTCATTCGTTATGTTGGACTAGTTGCTAATATTGCACTTTATTTTCGTATTTTTGAGATGGACTTAGTATTATTATGGTAGTGTTGGTGAAAAACCATTTTCGGTTAGTTCATGAAGATTTTGGTTAGTTTAGGTGAATATTGGTTGGTTGTATATTATTTATGAGATAGGAAAACTTTTGGATAGTCCTAAATCGGGGAAAACTTTATCCAATTTTCTGTAAAATACCGATGAGGCTTACATAGGAGCACTTTCTCCTAACCGCCGGTCATGATCCTAAATTGGGTGGTGACAAACTCCCACTACTCCATTATGTAAGAATGGGCTATATCTCTCATAACTTACACTACTCCATGATGTAAAAAATGGCCATAACTCTTTTGTAACTCTTCTCCCATATTTTACCTCTAATTACACATTAATTATCCCATGTTCTCTATGATTTCAAAATTTATTACCCCACTTACATCCGATTTTGTAACTCTTCTCCCATATTTTACCTCTAATTAAGAGAGTTTTTACTTTTGAAGGAAGGTGTTCTTCTTGGTGGAGCTTTGGACTCAACAACTTCTCCAGGGTTTGTTCTATTCATACGTCGTGATCAGGCTGTTGTATCCTAGGGGAGACAAGTCAAGAAGATTACTACTGGACAGTGAAGACTTTGCTGCAATAGGCTTGATTCTCCTTAAAGAGAGCGAGATATCTGCACCTCAGCCTAAAGATATTTTATTTTTTCATTTTATTTTTCAACTGTAATGGTATTTTCACCAACAATTATTTTTCAGTTTATCAATCAAAGCACTATGTCCAACTTATGACTGCCATCAAGAACAGGAACTGCAAGTAAAATATGCTTTATCTGATTATGTAGTTTTTTTTATGTCGCTTCTGTATAATTTATTATTTTTGTCCCATCTTTTCTCTTTGTAAGGATCCAAAAGGGATTCCTTTGACTCGACCTCTCTCATATTCTCTGACTTTGAAATGCTTTTGAATAAATCATGATAATTTGACAAATCAGAACACAAATACATGGTATTACTTTCCTTTTCATAATTCCACGGTTTTGATTGTGCTTTATTCTGATCAATTCTTGATGTGTTCCGTTGTTATTCAAATCTGTTGATGGGCTTTTTGGGTTTTTGTTCTCATTCTCCTATATCTACGATTTGGTTTTTCAGGTTGACATTATCGCTTGTTGTTGAAAGGGATTTTAGATGTTTCAGTTTTCATCAGTCTACAAATTGATCAAAGGGCCATTGCCATGGTTTAGGTGATATCATGTGTTGGGTTTTATTTTATAGGTGATCAAAGGGCCATGTATAGGAACAAAAAAATTCCTTTACTGGTCAGGCCGTAGGATAAGTCCAAGCTCTAGTCTGACATTTTCAATTCAAATTCGATCCCCCCAGCGATTCGATTCTACCACCGATGGATATTTTCCATTCACATATTCCGGCTAAAAAGGTTGTTCCAAAGCAATTATCTGATCCCAGCGAAGTAGAGAGGAGACGAAAGTATAAAGTATAAGGAAAGTATGAGTGTGTTCGGAGGAGTCTAGTTAAATAAGAGTTGTGAATGGGAAATGGAGGGAAAAGATTTGGAGGAAAATGAAAAGTTTGAAATTGATTCCTTTACTAATGCACTTTATCCCTCATCGAAAAAAGAAAATAAAATCTTTGTGCTTATATAGAGAAGCACATCTTCTAGCTCTTAAAGAGTTAAGAAGAAGTGGTGCCTCGCGTTGTCGTCATCGTCTCTCCCTCGGCTTCGGCTTCGGCTTCGGCTTCGGCTATGGTCAATTGATTTGGCTGATATTTTTTTAGACCAAATGTATTTTCATTTTTTCGTTATATAATTATTTTTTAATATTTTTTTTTGCGGAAATCTAATTTAAAATTTACGGTTCAACGGTCGTTTTCTGTTTAAAATTCGCGACCAGGCTTCTGCCGAAATGGTACCTTATATGAACAGGCACCTTCGCACCTATTCAACCCAGATTGTTTTGCTATAAATTCAGAGGTTTTGCCTCATTTTTCAGTACCAAAAATCTGCATACTCTCCCCTCTCTCTTCCGCATTTCTGCAGTGGTTTTTTCAAAGTAAAAACGTAAGCATAAGTGTGGTTTAGTGTCGTTTGTTGAGTTCGACGAAGTTCTGTAATTTTCATTGTCGGTATTACAAAATAGTTATTTCGTTCTATCCTTTGAGGGATTAATCCAATAATCTTGGGCAACAGTGAGGGGATTAAAGTCCTTATAAAAATACAGTTTTCTATTGGTCTCGAAACTTTTATTTTTTTTGTTTCTGTTCTGTTTCTGCTTCTGTTTCTTTTATTGTTTGCAGAAATTATTTTCGAACACAAGTTTATAATAGCATGTATTTACCGCAGCCTGCATTTCTTCATTAGTATTAAAATATGTACTCATGCCAATGGATCAAACTTGTGAATGGATCTCTTCATATTTATATAGAGAGTTTCTTGAATTTTTAGTTATCCTAATTATGAGTTTATCTATTTATTTTTAGAAATATTTGTTTTTTATTTTTGGGTATAATTCTGCATTTTTTGGATTCTTCCCTATGGGAGCCTTTATGGTTTCACTCCAGTATTTTCTTTTTCTATTTGATTTTATCCTTTATGTTTATAAGAACAGTAAAAGGAGCTAATCAAGGAATATGACTTGTGTAGAGAGTAAGAAATTTGGAGAAAGATTCTTTGATAATCGTTTTGATGAGGTTTTGCTAAAGAGAACAAATATGATGAATAGGGAGACAAACATAGAAACAAGGCAAAAAGAAGATAACTAAGAAAAAGTAGAACTAACCGCTTGATTTGCCAAAAGAGAGGGTTAAACCATAACTTATCTCCCATTACTCTGTTATAAATTTTTAACTACTCATATATATAATGATGTATTTTATTTGGTAATAACATAAAAAATTTATTTGGTATGTATAAAATTAGAATAAAATCGGTTTACCTTATTAGTTAGTAGTTAGTACTCTATCAACTTGCTAGATTTGTTAGTGCATGTAAATGCAATTGATGATAGTTATTGTCGTCCCAATCTTAAATTGCATCTGTCACGACCCTAATTCTCCAATTGTGAACACGTCATGACGTCATGACGGCACCTAGTCACAATGACTAGGTAAGCCTAACAGTGCGGAAGTAACAACCAATACAGAAATATTAAGTCAAAAGTTAAATAACTTTAGGAAGTATACAACTTGTCACTTGGCACATATACTTTAACTCTACCAATTCTAAAATAGAAATCCCAAAACTCGGAATCTCACGGAAACCACAGGCTAATAGAAATGTAATACACTGCTCTAACTCCGAAATGTCTACACAACCGAAAGAAAAAGAAAGTCAATTGCTACAGCTGGAATAAGATGGAGACTCCTGGTCTGCGGACGTGGCAGATATACCTCAAAGTCTCTGGTAGATGTCTCCTGGATCACTAATAGTGCGCCTGGCCGTAAGTACCTGGGTCTGCACATGAAAAACATGCGCAGAAGAGGCATGAGTACACCACAGCGATACTCAGTAAGTGTCAAGCCTAACCTCGATTGGGTAGTGGCGAGGAAGGGGAGGGCCCTACTGAGATAGAATATAATAACAAATCTGACTACAGTATGAAATAAACAGAGATGATGATATATAGTTATGAATTAAATCGGCTTACACAAACAGCAATTTAATACACAGAAAATAAGATAACACAGAGTAACCAGCTCAATACCAGTACAAATAATGAGGATCTCCCAGGATACCGTCCTGTAATCCATTTTATCAACCAGTGCGAGGAGCTCCCAGGATACCGTCCCATAGTCCACCGTATGAATATATCTCATTTTATCAATCTGTGCGAGGAGCTCCCGGGAATCTAACCCGTAGTCCCAAATATAAATACCCAGTACTGGGGGAATCTACCGGCTGCATTGCCGTAGTTCCATATAATTGTGCAGGGGGATCTCCCGGGATACCGAACCCGTAGTCCCAAATATAAATGTACAAGGGGATCTCCCGGGATACCGAACCCGTAGTCCCAAATATAAATGTGCAGGGGATCTCCCGGTAATCGAACCCGTAGTCCCAAAGTAAACAAACAAGGGGGGAGCTCCCGGGATCTCACATCCGTAGTCCCAATATAAATAAGCAACCAAGTTCAGAGAAATATTCAGAAATTGAAGCACAACAATACAATTCAACAATTAATTCTTGGCGCACAACCACAATCAGAGAATATTCAGAAGGGAAGTACATCAATACAACAATAGCTCAAAATATCAAATAATTACCAAACTCATGGCAAATAATTATAGATTCTAGCCTAATATACTTCATAGAGTGCAAACAAGGCAGTTTAAGCAAATAGGCAAGTAAGTTCACTAAACATGCTTCTCTATACTAGCACAGGCTATAAGAATAAGTAGGATAAAGGAAATACGAAAGGAACTCAACTCAAGTATTTTTTTAAGTAAAATTTGGATTTTCAACAATTAGCTCAAGTATGCACTCTTCACCTCACGTACAAGGCATTCAATTACCAATTTCATATCTTAAGGGACAAAGTCCCCCACACAAGGTTAGACAAGCCACTTACCTCGAACAAGTGCAAGTCAACCCAAAACCACGTCTTTGCCACGAGTATTCGACTCCAAATGTCTCAAATCTATTCAATTAAATTGTATAATATAAAGAATAATTCAAGTAATCGAGTCTACAATTAAATTTTAAGCTAATACGGAAATTATATAAAATGACCAAAATACCCCTCGGGTCCCACGTCTCAGAACCGGATAAAATATATATTTTCAGAACCCTCGTACTCTCACGAGTCTAACCATACCAAAATTATACAATTCTCATGTCATTTCGACCCTCAAATCAGTAATTTACCTTTTTTCAACTTTGGGGCTCAAAATCCTAATCTCTACCATCCAAATACAGATAAAAATAGAAACCAACAGAAATAATCATGGACAAACATAAAAAAAAAAAAAGGTCATATATTTATCCCCTTGTTGAGAAGAGAACAACGCCGCGAAAATCACCTCAATCGGAGCTCTAGAACTCAAGATATGGCTAAAATGCTAAATTTCTCGTATAAAATAACACTGCCCAAATTTTATTTTCGGAAACACTGTTCACGCGGGGGCACTGTTCACACGCTTTGCACTATTCACCCGCGCGGTTACTGTTCACTGCTGCTACAAATTACACCAGCAGCCAATTAATTGCAGCACAACCATTTTTCACTAAAATGGCTCTAACTCCATCATACGAACTCAGAATTAGACGATTCTTGATTCTATGAGTCACAAATAATAATACAAACACAACCCTTCAATTGAAACTCAATTCGGAGCTCGTTTTCCCAGTTCAATACCCATTTCGCTTGTTAAATAATTAACTCACATATCGCGTCAAAAACCAATCGCGACTTGATGAAATTAAACCAAAATTTCCAGATCAGTCCTATAATTCATGATTTAAATTTTGGAAGTCTCGAAATCAAATTTGGATATCTAGAACTAAAAATGAACCTTTGGATCATTACATTTATGCTCAAAACAATAAAAATCTTCCAAAAATGACCCGTTGGGCATCTGAAACACACCCGAGGCCCCCGGGACCCCGACCAATAACACCAACCAGTCCCAAAATACATTACGGACTTGCTCGAGGCCCTAAATCACATCAAACAATGCTAAAATCACGAGTCAACCTCCAATCCAAGCTTTATGAATTTTAGAACTTCCAACTTCTATTTCTGATGCCGAAACCTATCAAATCACGTCCGATTGACTTCAAATTTTGCACACAAGTCCAAAATGACATAATGAAGCTACAACAAATCTCGGAATTCCATTCCGACCCTCGGATCAAAATCTCACATATCACCCGGAATTCGCCAAAATACTAACTTTGCCAATTCAAACTGGTCATCCCAAAAATATTCCGAACACACTCCTAAGTCTCAAATCATCTAACGAAGCTATCCGAACCATAAAATTCACATTTCGAGCCCGATGTCAAAATTTCCACTTCCGGTCGAATTTTCTCAAAAACCTTCAAATTTCTATCTTTAGCCAAACGGCTCCAAAATGACCTACGAACCTCCGAATTCACTTCCGATCGCGCTCCCAAATCCAGAATTACCATAAGGAGCTACTCCCAGTCTCGGAATCCCAAACGGACATCAATAACACTGAAATGCATTTTAAGCCAAACTGATGCAATTTCTTCTAAAATGCTATCTTCCATAATAGGCGCCAAAATGCTCCCGGGTTATCCAAAACCCGATCCGGGCATACGCCCAAGTCCGAAATCATCATACGAACCTGCTGGAACCTTCGGATCCCGATTCCGAGGTTATTTACTCAAAATTCCATTCCTAGTTCATTTCTTCAACTTTAAGCTTTCAAAATGAGAATTTCCATTTAGATTTGACTCCAAACTTCCTGAATTTTAATTCTGACCATACACACAAGTCAATATACCTGAGATGAAGCTGCTCATGGCCTTAAACTGCTGAATGACGTGCCAGAGCTCAAAACGACCGGTTGGGTCGTTACAATCTCCCCCACTTAGACATACGCTCGTCCTCGAACTTGCTGAGAACTACACTGAAGTAGTCTGAAATCACTTGTTTAACACCTCATGCACCTTCCTATGCTTCCACAACTCAGTTGAGCACATTAGCTTGATAATTCTGTAGATATACTCCTTTATTCAAGCAAATAAGCCATTAGGCCCAATTTCAAACATCCGGAATTTCCTGCCAAGCATGTTTCCATCATACGACCACCATATCAATCTTCACACGCTGTACCCAAACATGACTGCATAACTTTGCTGAATTCACACTTTGCATCACTTTACTCATAGGACCACAATAACATTCTTTAAACATAATAGTCGAAATTCCACAAATCTGATGCTCCCATTGCATCTCATGACCTACACAGGTCTTGCTCCACAAATCGAAATCCCACAAATCTGATGTCGAAATTACAACATCGATACGACGGAAGAGATGTGCCGAAATAACCAACTGCCGAATCAACAATTCATTGGATCTATACTCCTGACAAGATCCATTACCTTGTCCCAAACCAGAGAATGATCTTTGCTCTATAATATACTTCATATAATCAGTTTGCACTGACCCCAAATCCAATAACCTCGTCTCACCCAGTACGAACTGCTCAGGCGATAAGCCACCTCAGACATAATCAAAAGTCCCGCAAGACGACACAATGTGCCATTAGGCTACTAATTCGTACGCGATACAAAAGGAAGGCGAACTCTAGAAAAAACTACTCAACTCGCACACTAACATGGACTTCCTCAGAAAACAGTAAACAAAACACATAAAAGCAAATATGGGCACTGAACTGAACATCACACTGTTGCGGCGCGCAACCCGATCCAAACAACATATCCATGGCGGCGTGCCATCCGATCCATATATAGAACTCACATAAGGAGATATACATCGAGCTAAATAGCTCATCACATCAAAATACCGAATATCGGTCATAAACACACAAAGGTGCATAATATCATTCACAAGGAAACATATAGCGTTATAGGCTACAAACTCAAGCACAATTGAGGTGCGATACATGATCTAAGTCTCAAGAGCCAT
>MU722250.1:53625-88080 GCA_026770625.1 Nicotiana glauca
AACTGATCCCAAGTCAAAGGCGGCGACCCTGCCGGTCTGGCTAAACAGTAATCCCTCCACCAAGTCTTGGCAGATCCAGATAAACGAAAAGCCACAAAATCAACTCCATTGGACTCCACAATGCGCATGTTCCGAAGAACCTCGTGGCAGCTATATAGGAAATCCTGGGAGTCCTCTGAAGAACCTGTTGGAACCTTCAAATCCCGATTCCGAGGTCGTTTACTTAAAAATCCAATCTTAGGGAATCCTTTCAACTTTAAACTTCCGAAATAAGAATTCTCTTTCCAAATCAATTCTGAAATTCCCGAAATTCGATTCCGACCACGCGTACAAGTCATAATACCTGAAATGAAGCTGCTCATGGCCTCTGAGTGCTGAACGATGCGATAGATCTCAAAACGATCGGTCGGGTCGTTAAAAAAATTATGCTATTTAAAGAAAGAGGTTTAATTCGTCTTCTTCATAGAGATATGTCTACCGTTAAAATCAAATAGTACAATAAAAATTAATTTTGAAAAAAAGACACAACAAAATTTGCTCCAGAAAGGGATGAATGTAGACAATTCGTGGGCGATATAGATTCTATCCCATTTGGCATTTACATGTAAGAATTATAATTTACTTAACAAAAAAAGTTCTTATTAGTCCAAGCATTCTCATAATTTGACACTTGGTAGAGATAAAATTTTTCCATTAATTAGAGATTCTAAAAAAAATAGGATAGCAATATCTGAAAAAAGTAAACATAAAAAGAACTTAGTGAGAATCGTACCTGAAGAAACGTCACAGCAACGAATATATAAGTATTGAGACTCAATCTAAAGAAATATCTCTAAGCAAGAGAAATTAACTACAAACATACATATGAAGTCCAGAATTAAAACTGAAAAATATATAGGTCAGAAACCTAAATATATCCAAAATCATACTCTGCAAATTATAATTCTTCTTTGGTACCAATAAACAAAATAAAACTACAAAATAGATTGAAAATCAAGTAAATTTAATTTGTAAGTATTTATCTTGACCTTAGGTGCGTGAATTCTATTGTAGGTTTGCCAAGAAATTGAAAGACCTGCGTTTGCAATCACAGGCAAGTAAAAGACATAGATCAATTGGAAAAAAAATTCTCATAAATCAATAACAAAAATATGCAAGTAACAAATTTAGTACCCAATTTGTTAAGCAAAAGTAATTCCTAGTTCATAGATTAAGAGTACCACATGGATCACAACATATGAATAAATTTTTAGCATTGGGTTCACTTGTAGAATTTACAATGCAAAATAACATATATCGTTACAAACTAATGCAACTCGACAAAAAATTATCAAAACAGTGAGTCTTGCAAAAACATATTTTATTTATATAACGTGTTTCTACTTTGTCAGTCAACTATTAAGAGCAAGAGATATTGACTTCCATAGTAATCAAATAATTTCCTTGTATAAAATGTAGAAGTATTAATTAATTAATGAATGAGCCCCGCAGAAGCAAATTTTCTTTGTATAACTTGTTTCTACTTTGTTAGACAATTATTAGGAGTATAAGATTTGACTTGGGTAAAAATCAATTAATTTTCTTGTATAAAACTTAAAAATATTAAGTAATTAATTAATTAATTTAAGGAAATAATAATAAAGCTTTCATAAATTAAAGATGCAATGTATGTGAAAAATTAGGACTCATTCGTAGTTGAAATAGGAAAATTATTTAATAGTCAATATTTTAGTTGATTCCAAACTCTTAAATATTAGAAAAATAATTAAATTACTATTTTATCTAGTGCGAAATTTATTTTTAAAGGGCCAAAAAGGCGAACGACATTTTGCTAAGGGTCTTCGTACTTTTAATATAGTATATAGATACATAAGTTATCTCTTCAATTTGTATACCAAAAATTCAATTTTAATTTGTATACCAAAAACCATAAGTCGTGATGGCACGTAACTCAACCCGTTAGGTAAGCCAACTAAAAAAAACACAACTCAACTGAGATTATAAGAGAAAAGAGGATAGATAATTGCGCATTTACAAATTTACCTAAGACCTGATAGTATGAATCACGAGCTTCTAAGATTTGAAATTTCAAAACTGATACAAATAAATACACATTCTGTTTGAAGGTTACATAAACAGATTAGCCATAACCTAACTACCAAGGACAAGGGGCGGCTATAATCAAACGCACGAACATCTTCCGAATCAGCACCCGACATCACCAGTAGCTCCGCTCCAAAATTTGCATGCAATATGCAGAAGTCCAGATCAGTACAACCGACCCCATGTACTAGTAAGTATTTTGTCTCACCTCGTCGACGTAGTGACGATTCTTTTAGTTAAAAGATGCATATTGTTAAAACCTGTACATTAGATTAGCAGTAAAGGAGATCAAAGCATAACAGATAGAAGTATCATATACAACTCGGCGAGACAGTCAACAATTACTAAAAGGAACCACAGTAGAAGATTAACGATATTTTCTAGTATAAGAAGTATATCCAAAATATCAAGTCACATGGCACGGTAACACCCTTCGTGCTTCTATCTCATCCTCACCATGTATAAATAAATTTATATAACAATTCAATTAGCACGGTAACACCCTTCGTACGTTCAACTCATCCTTCCAAATGAATGTATAACAAAACCAACCATATGACAGAAACACAATAACATGAATTATAAGGTAGGGAATATGCAAGTAACAACAATGGACAACGATATACACGTGGGCAACAATAAAGAAATAAACGAAAAGCACGTGAGTAATAAAAACAATTGTAAAGTAAGGGGATATCAACGTCAATTAACTAGTATATTGGAGGCCAAAGTAAAAGTATGATAAATAAGAAGGAAATGCATGATCTTTACAAGTTAACAAGTAAGGGCATGAATGACTAGCATGATAGAATGCTTAAACTAGAGTACGACAAAATAGGTATGACATGAGTATAATTTCAAAGTAGGAAATAGGCATGACATATGCAAGTTAAGAAAGTAAAACACATGGACAATACAACAACAATTGAGATAGAGGTCAAGTACGGGACAATAATAACATATCACTCAGAATATTTAATTGCGACAATAACAGCTCAAGGTAAAGACGGAAATGTATACATCGAAAACAGATATCACATCACAATGCATGTCCCTCATCCTCACCTGTAGGGAAACACCCTTCGTGCCATGACCTCACAATATTAAAAGCATAACAATATATATGAAATGGCATGGCATCACCCTTCGTACTTTACACTCTTCATCACATGATAATATATATGAAATGGCACAACATCACCTTTTGTGCTTTACACTCTTCTTCACATTATAATGTATATGAAATGGCATGGCATCACCCTTCGTGCTTTACACTCTTCTTCGCATGATAATGTATATGAAATGAAACGATACCACCCTTCGTACTTTACACTCTTCCTCACATGATAATGTATATAAAATGGTACGACATCATCCTTCGTTTTTTACACTCTTCCTTACCAAGCATATGATATCAATAAAATGACAAGGCAGGAAGTATAACATTGAGGAGAGTGTTCAAACAAGTATTCCAACAAATTATCAATCACGAAATATCTAAGCCAACAATGATTAAGTAAGCCCTCAAGGGCCGTATAATTCAAGTACTTTCACAAATCTCACAATTTATTAGCAGTACAAGTATAGAATCCAGCATCTCCAAATATCGACCACAGCAATATAGTAATGATTACGCATAAAGATGACCAAACTAAACACATCAACGTATTCTCAGAATTCTATCAAATTTGATCAAGTTATGTTAGGCTAAGTCTTGATTGCTAATATTTTATACTACGTTCTTAATATCGGTAAATCAAGTGAGGCATGAAGCAAGGAAGTTACGTAGTTCTACAAGACACAATTATAGCACAATCTACCCCCGAGCTTGATTAACCCCGACATATACATATACGCTCGTCATCTAATATATGTATCACCCCTATATGTAGCAAACAATGACAAATATGAGGAAACATTCCCTCAACAAAGTTAGACAAAATACTTACCTCGATTCGGCCAACTCAACACTCAATATAGCCTTTTTTTCCTTTACAAATTCACCTCCGCACGGTTCAATCTAGCCAACAACGACTTGAATACATCACACAATACAAGAGAAAATAATTTCAATTAATAAAGCTGTGATTTTTATTAGATTTCCCAAAAGTCAAACCCCGGGCCTGCCCAGTCAAAACCCAGGTCCAAGGTAGGTCTTGACTACCCATAGCCTCACGAGTCCAAATATGTATTTTATTTTCAAATCCGAGTCCTATTCGACTCTGAAATCTCAAATTTTTATTTTTTAAAACTTTGACAAAATTCCCAAATTTTTCCATAGATTTCTCATGAATTTGATGTTAAATCTTGTATAAAATCATGAAATATAGTTCGAAATTGATAAAGATACTTACATAGCGATTTGGTATGAAAATCCCTTCACAAAATCGCCTCACATCAAAGTTAGGGTTCAAAATATATGAAAATGAAGCAAAAACTCGGAATTCTCAGCACTTAACAGGTTGCAGATGTCGCATTTTCGATAGGGGTTCGCAAATGCGAACGCTATATCGCAAATGCGAACTGGAAGGCCTCTTGCTTAGGTCGCAATTGCAACCCATACTTTGCAAATGTGATGGCAGGAGTTTCACAAATACGACCGATTCCTTCGCAAAATGCGAACTTTGCCCAGTAGCCCAGACTTTGCAATTACGATAGCTGCTTCGCATTGCGGGTGTCGAATTTGCGACCAATACATAGAAAAATGCTATGATACCAGTACCTGCAATAAAAAACTATGAAAAATCATTCTGAAACTCACACGAGCCCCCAGGGCTCTAAACCAAATATGCACACAAGTCTAAAAATACAACACAAACTCGCTCGCTCCCTCAAATTATCAAAATAACTTCTAAAACCACGAATCGGACGGCAAAACACATGAAGATCAGACTAAACTTCAAGAACTTCTAGAATCGCAATCGAACGTCCGAACCATATCAAATGAACTCTAAATGGCACCAAATTTTATAGACAAGTTCTATATGACAAAAAAAACTACTCTAATCTTCAAATCATGCATCAAAACCTCAAAACGATGAATCACGCCTCAAGTCAAAATCAATAAACTTTGAAACTTCAAGTTCTACATCTGATGTCGAAACCTATCAAATCTCGTCCGATGAACCTCAAATTTTGCACACAAGTCACATCTGGCATTACGGGCCTGCTCCAACTTCCAAAATTGAAATCCAACCCCGATATCAAAAAGTATACTCCGGTCAAACTTCTCAAAAATCCAACTTTCGCCATTTCAAGACTAATTCGACTACGAACCTCCAAATTACAATCCGGACACGCTCCTAAGTCCAAAATCACCCAACCGAAACTGAGGGAACTCCATTTCGAGGTCAAATTCTAAAATGTCAAACTTGGTCAACTCTTCCAACTTAGGACTCAAATCTTGAAGTTCATTCTTCCAAATCGATTTTGGATAACTTGAAAACCAATACAGACAATTTATGCAAGTCATAATAAATCATGCGGAGATACTCGAGCCCTCAAAATACCGAGCAAAGTGTTGATACTCAAAATGACATGTCGGGTCGTTACAACCATCTAATCTAAATGAAATAAATATATCATCAAAATACCTAAACACATATAGTAATAACAAGTACAATAAGATTCATATATTAAAGTTTCACATACGTAGGAACACATATTCATTTTATTTTATCTTTTAATAAAATAATATGTAATGAGAAATGTGGTACATCTAAGTTCTACGTCTAATAAAAATATTAGTATTTGTAACTTAATATATACTATAAAATTAATTAACATATCATGAAAATTTTCGTATATTCCATCTCGAAAAAAGTTATAGCAATATCAATAACTAATTAATTACTAATATCTTTTACAACCGCGCGAAGCGTGGACTACTTCACTAGTTGAAGAATAAAAACGAAATACTCCTCTCTGATTTCTGCATACGGTTGAAATCAGGTGTACCCGATTTCGTAGGCTCGAGGGGTTACTTCGAGAATAAGTTCAAAATGGAGCGAGCTCGAGCTCGATGGCGGGGTACAAGACTCGAAGAACGAACTGCTCGATGAACATTGAGGCCAAGTATGACCAACCTTGAGATAATACCATTATGGTTTTATAACAGAAAGAACGAAATTCCAGCAGTGGCTCTAAGATCATTGAGTAAATTTCAGATCGGATTTGTACTAGGCGGTTAAAAAGATGTCCAATAAGATTCCCAACTAAAAATAAAAATGTACCTTATTTAGGACTCTCCTATTATATAAAGGGGAGTCCCTTCATTTGTAAGATCATCAATCATTGACAAGAGAATATACATACATCACTTCCTTGCTTACTTTTCATTTGAATTGCCTTGTTATTTTATTGTTCTAATTAACCTACATCGAGGTTGCCATAGCTCGAGGTCGAGACTTGCTTGCACACTGGTTTGACTTAGTTTACTATTTAATTTATACATTTGATTCCTTATTTATTAATTAGTATTGGATTAAATCACATATATTTAAAACCATAGTAGAAGTTTAATTGTTACTCAGATTTTAGTGTAAACAGTTTGGCGCCCACCGTGGGGCTAAAGATAATAGTGATTGTTTCGGTACTTATTCTGATAACACACGTTATTTTCACAGTTGTTCTTGTCAAGAATTTTTGTTCTCAGGTTTAAACATGTCAAATTCCCAAAACGCACACGCACATAGTGATGATGGTCTTGGATTTCACATGAAAAATGAGAACGTAATTGCTTTAGGAGCTGGGGTGCCACTAGTTAATCCCCGGGGAGTTCTAGTCAATTCGGTCGATATTAGTTCGCACATTGCTTTGAATGCGGATTTAGGCACAGATCCCGAGGGGAGAGTACATAAGGAAGGTCGATCTGGTGGCCAAGGAACATAGGGTGCAAGAGATAAGGGAGTTAGCCTCTAGGTAGTATTCGAGATGCTACAGGCTCAGCAGGTTGCTATCGCTTAGCTTCAAAGTCAACATAAAACTCCGAGTGTGGTCAAACCAGAAATCACTCACCGTACTAAGTCGGTGCTGGAAAGGTCGAACGATAATGGATTGGGGACTAATCCTGCAATTATGAAGATGCTTGAGGAGCTCACCATAATAATCGAGTCAGTAGAGGAAAAAATCGAAGATAATGACAAGAAAGTGGAAACATACAACTCCTGTGTTGATCAAATACCGGGGGCACCCCCTATCTTAAGAGGTTTGGATGCAAAAAAGTTCATACAAAAGTCATTTCCTAAGAGTGTGGCTCCGAAGCCCATTCCTAAGAAGCTTCGTATGACAGATATATCTAAATACAATGGGACGAGCAATCGTAATGAACACATCACTTCATACACATACGGGATTAAAGGAAATGACTTAAATGATGATGAGATCAAGTCGGATTTGTTGAAAAGATTTGGGGAAACTCTATCAAAGGGAGCAATGATTTTGTATCACAACTTGTCGCCGAATTCCATCGACTAGTTCGCTATGTTAGCAGACGCCTTTGTGAAGGCACACGCCAGAGCTATAAAGGTTGCAACAAGGAAATTAGATGTTTCTAAGATAAGGCAGAGGGGAGATGAAATGCTAAGGGAGCTCATATCCCGATTTCAAATGGAGCAAAAGGAATTACCATCGGTAACAGATGATTGGGTTGTTCAATCTTTCACCCAGGGGTTGAACGAGAGAAATTCGATAGCATCACTACAGTTGAAGCAAAACTTGATCGATTATCTAGCTTTAACTTGGGCATAAGTGCATAATCGATATCAATCGAAGATCATGGTCGAGGATGACCAGTTGGGATCCCCCTCGAGTTCATTTCATCCAAACAGATTGGCAGTTAAAACCCTGAGGGATACCGATAGGAACCAAGGTGGAACAGAGAACGGTATCAGCCATATATCATAAATCAAAGAAATGATGGTTCGGGGTGCAATCCTCCTTGGAATGATCGAAGAAATGATCGAGGAAAAAATTCTCGGGGACTTATGAGAAAGAATAGTTTTGATAACCATACCGATCCTGCAGAAGCGTTTTGGTTATCGGAGTATAATTTTGGGGTCGATGCATCGGGGATTGTATCGACTATATGAAGGATCAAAGACACTAGGTGGCCTAGACCTATACAAACAGATCCTTCTTAAAAAAACCCAAACTTGATGTGTAAATATCATGGCACACATGGCCATAGGACCGAAGACTGCAAACAGCTGAGGGAGGAGGTAGCCCGATTGTTCAATGAGGGCGACCTTCGAGAGTTCCTCAGTGATCGAGCTAAGAATCACTTCTGAGAAAGAGACACCAACAGAAAGAATGAGCAGGAAGAACCGCAACATGTAATTCATATGATCGTTGGCGGGGTCGATGTTCCACAAGGGCTTATATTCAAATTTACCAAGGCGCCGATTACCAGAAAAGCGGAGTCGGGGTTATGTGCCCGAAGGCATCCTATCGTTCAATGACAAAAAAGCAAAGGGAATTTTTGAGCCGCACAATGACGCCCTAGTAATTTCTATTTTGTTAAATAAATTTCAATTTAAACGTGTTCTAGTGGATCCAGGTAGCTCAGCAAACATAATCAGATCGAGGGTCGTAGAGCAGCTTGGCCTGTAGGACTAAATTGTGTTTGCATCTCAAGTCATGAATGGCTTCAACATGGCAAGTGAAACAACAAAATGGGAGATAATCTTACCATTAAATGTGGCTGGGACCATCCAAGATACAAAATTCCATGTCATCGAAGGCGATATGAGATATAATGCACTACTCGAAAGGTCTTAGATCCACAACACGAGGCAGTACCATCGACCCTTCATCAAATGATGAAATTCCTGACAATGGATGATGTGAAAAACATTTATGGGGAACAACACGCAGCAAAGGAAATGTTTGCAGTCGACGAGGTGACGCCTATGTCAGCACCTTTGACCTCAAAAAAATCAAACATCAAAGATAAGCAGATGGCCAAATAGCAATCACCGTCCCCATCCTCGATCGAATCATAGAAACATGTAATCGAAGAAGAAGAAGATGATTTTCCTTACTCCTCAAACTTTTGTTGTTCCCGAAGGATAGATGCAACCAAGTCAACGATTGAGGAGCTGTAACATATGATACAGATCTAGTATCTACCCGAACGAAAGGTCCTGAGAACGGGGTTAACCCTCGAAGTCAAGAAAAAACTCATTCAATTTTTTATCAATAACATGGATTATTTTTCTAGGTCCCATTTAGACATAACAGGAATCCCGCCGGAGATAACATTACATTGGCTAAGCCTCGGCACCATATTTAAACCGGTAAAAAAAAGAGAAGGCCCCAATCCGAGGTGAAGAATGCGTTCATAAAGGATAAGGTAACTAAACTTCTTAAAATAGGGTCCATTCGGGAGGTAAAATACCCCGAATAGTTATCCAATGTAGTTGTAGTCCCTAAAAAAGGGAACAAACTTAGAATGTGCGTAGATTACAAGGATTTGAACAAGGCATGCCCTAAAGACTCTTTTCCACTGCCTAACATTGATCGCATGATCGATACCACAGCTAGCCATGATATCCTTACCTTTCTCGATGCCTATTCCGAGTACAATCAAATTCAGATGAACCGGGAAGACTAGGAGAAGAACTCATTTATCACCAATGATTGAACTTATTGTTACAATGTAATGCCCTTCGGGCTAAAAAACGCAAGAGCTACATATCAACTCCTAGTTAACAAAATGTTCGAGGAACAGATAGGTAAACCAATGGAAGTTTACATTGACGATATGTTAGTTAACTCCCTGCACGTAAAAGACCATTTGACCCATTTGCAGGAAACTTCAAAATCTTGAGGAAGTATAACATGAACCTTAACCCCAAAAAATATGCCTTCCGAATCGGCTCGGGCAAATTCCTTGGCTTTATGGTATAGAATCAATGAATCAAAATCAACCCAGATAAGATTAAATCCATCGAGGATATCACTGTCTTAAACAGTGTGAAAGCCGTACAAAGGATAACGGGACAGACAACTACCTTGGGCCTATTCATTTAGAGATCATCAGATCAACGCCACAGGTTTTTTTCCTTACTCAAAAAGAAAAATAATTTTGCATGGACCCCAGAATGTCAGAAAGCATTGGAGGAATTGAAGCGATATTTATCGATCCCACCTCTGCTCTACACTCTAAAGGCAGAAGAAAAGTTGTACTTATACTTGGTAGTGTCAGAAGTAGCGGTAAGTGGTGTACTAGTTCGAGAAGAGCAAGGTACGCAGTTTCCCGTTTATTACGTAAGTCGGACCTTAGGAGATGCTGAAACTAGATATCCACACTTAGAGAAATTGGCACTTGCATTAATAACTGCATCTATAAAGTTAAAACCATATTTCTAGTGTCACCCATATGTGTGATAACCACTTATCCTCTCCAAAATGTTTTGCAAAAGCCCGAGCTATCGGGCCGGTTGGCTAAATGGGTCATCGAACTTTGCGGGTATGATATCGAATATCAACCCCGAACGGCTATCAAGTCTCAAATTTTTAGCTGACTTCGTGGCTGATATTATGCCAACCCTCGTACCCGAAGTGGAAAGGGAATTTTTATTAAAATTGGGTACATCATCGGGGGTATGGACCCTCTTCACGGATGGTGCCTCAAATGTGAAAGGGTTCGGGCTTGGCATTGTTTTGAAGCCACAATCTATCAAAACTTCTAGGTTGACTAACAATAAGGCCGAAAATGAGGCCATGACTGCAGGTCTCGAACTAGCTAAAAGCTTAGGGCAGAAGTCATTGAAGCCAAGTGCGATCCTTTATTGGTGGTGAACCAAGTAAACAAAAGCTTCGAAATTCTAGAGGATAGGATGCAAAGGTATTTGGACAAGCTACAAGTAACTTTACACCGCTTCAAGGAGTGGACTCTAGATCATGTACCTCGAGAACAAAATAGTGAGGCCGATGCACTTGCAAACTTGGGATCATCAGTCGAGGAAGGTGATATTATCCCGGGGACTTTCGTCCAATCATCGAGATATGTGGTCGAGGAGGGTCATGCCAAGATAAATTCTACAAGTTTGACTTGGGATTGGAGGAATAAATATGTTGAATATTTGAAAAATTGAAAGCTCCCAGCGGACCATAAAGAATCGAGGGCTTTACAAACCAAGGCTGCTTGGTTCACATTGGATAAAGATGGACATTATACAGAAGGACGTTCGATGGACCATTAGTAGTATTTTAGGGCCAGGCGACACCGATTATGTTTTATGAGAGATCCACGAAGGCACTTGTGGAAACCACTCTGGCGATGAGTATTTGATTCGAAAAATTATTAGAACAGGGTATTACTGGGATAACATGGAAAAAGACACTAAGGAGTTTGTTCAAAAATGTGATAAATGTCAAAGGTTTGCACCGATGATTCATCAGCCCAGAGAGAAACTTCATTCAGTCCTATCCCCATGGCCATTCATGAAATGAGGAATGGATATCGTCAACCCTCTACTAATGGCCCCAGGTAAAGCTAAATTCATTTTCTTATGACTGACTACTTTTCTAAATGGGTGAAAGCACAGGCCTTCGAGAAGGTCGGAGAAAAGGAGGTTATAGGCTTCATCTGGGACCACATTGTGTATCGATTCGGGATACCTGCCAAAATCGTACGCTACAATGAGAAGAAATTCATCGGCAGTAAGGTAACGGAGTTCCTTGAAGCACACAAAATAAAAAGGATCTTATCAACGCTGTATCACCCGAGTGGAAATGGACAGGCCGAATCGACAAACAAGACTATCATTCAAAACATAAAGAAAAGGCTAAATGACGCTAAAGGGAAATGGAGAGAAGTTCTACCCGAGGTACTTTGGGCATATTGAATGACATCGAAGTCCAGTTGGGGGCAACCCTGTTCTCTTTAGTATATGGCTCTGAGGCCTTAATTCCAGTCGAGGTCGGGAAACCCAGCGCTAGATTTCGGCATGCATCAGAGGAATCAAATCACGAGGCTATGAATACCAGCCTCAAAATATTAGATGAAAAATGAGAAGCTGCACTTGTTCGGATGGCTGCATAGAAGCAAATAATCGAGAGATATTATAATAGAAGAACCAACCTTCGCCACTTCAGAATCGGGGACTTAGTTCTAAGGAAAGTCACCCTCAATACTCGAGACCCCAATGAATGGAAACTAGGCCCGAATTGGGAAGGACCATATCGGGTCATCAGAGTCATCGGAAAGGGATGTTACAAACTTGGCACAATGGAAGGCAAATAATTGCCGAACAATTAGAACGTATCACTACTCAAACGATATTATTATTGAGATATGACTTTCTCCCCTTTTCCATTTGTATTTGATGCTAACTTGTTACAGGTATTCGATTGAAGACGTCGAGAGAACCCTTCTATACGAAGACCTTAGGTTTTAAAGCACACGTTGCACTCTTTTTCCCTTAGATCGGGTTTTATCCCAAATGGGTTTTTTCCAGTGAGGTTTTCAACGAGGAAACAACTATGTGCTACCTATGAAAAATTCAATAGTATCTAAGGATTTTTTCAATCAACCTCGAATACTGGGGGCATCACCCTCAGAGGTTATATTTTCAAAAAAAATACTTCACGCCAAAAAGGTCTCGATAGGAAAACCTTGTAATAGGCCAAACGGTCGGATGAATCGTGTCCATATAGAATAGTCGAGTCCTGATGGCAAAACATGTATGCGTGGATGAATTATTCAAAGAAGCATTGTTTGTATATCAAACACTTTGTGTCTCAAATAAATTTGCTACTATACGAGCTCTATACTTGTGATTCTGTGAGAAATGGCTCAGGGGGCAAAACGCAAATACACCTCGAGTACTCGAGGACTGTCATCGATAGTCAACATATTCGAGTCATCTAAACTCAGATTCATAAGATCTCAAGGAGGCACCTCCCGACGTAAAGTCCAAGGCCATCGTACCCGGGGAATGACATTTCGAACAAGTTAAAGATATTATCAGGAAATAAGTCCAAGAGGCATACCCAAAGCCTACAAACATACTAAAGGCTATGGCGAAAATAAAGGCTACGGCCGAAATAACGCAGCTCAGATATGTCTGAATCCCGCAATAAAAACAGGCCTTTGAATTCTCTGAAAACTGGTTAATAAAGGCTACCCTCGGCAAAATATTTAAAGGGCTTCGATAAAATCAGCCCTCGAAAAACCTTAAGAGGTATCGAATTATTCAAATATAAACTTGTGCTAAGGCACAAAAAAAAACAAAAGGGTTTCGATCGACACTAAACCCTCAAAAAATCCAATGGGTAAAAAGTGCATGCCAAGGCATAAAGAAATTTTTACTAAGTCTTTTAAGCCGAAAAGGGAAAATAATAGCCATCTCTTAGAGTCCACAACAACCCGATCTAAAAGAGCCTAAGGGCCAATACACTTATGATTCGAGATCTTGTTCTCAACCGATCCGAATCCAATAACTTGATTATGGCTCAAGGACTCACCATTATCCGGCACGAGCCCTTAAGGGTATATGCCCCAAAGTTCGAACCGTATTCGAACTCGACCACGACAACTTTAAGAAGGTCATCCGAGGAAAAATCTCAAACACACCGTTCAAAGAATGAAATTATTGCAAGAATTTTGTAAGGCAAGAAACATTGAGAAGTCATTCATGGAAATTTTTTATATATATACTTGAAAAAGGATATGTACAAGAAACCAACAAGAGGTTATAGAAAAAGAGAAAGAAAAATCCTATCTATGCCCGTGGCTGGTTTCTCCCTCGGGAGAAGTTTCCTCTTCAGGCCCCTCTTCATTGTCAGATCCGCCTTGGGTACCTTCATCATCATCGTTGGAGGAGGAGGAGACGAGAAATCTAGCATCAGCTTCGAGCGCCTTTGCTTGAGCTATCTCTTCAGTGAGGTCGAAACCTTGAGCATGGATTTATTCGAGGGTCTCCCTCTGGGATTGGCACTTGGCCAAATCATTACTCCGTTTCTCCCAGTCGGAGGCTTCATTTAGCTCCATTTGAGCAGCCTCGACATCCCTTAAGTACGCGGAAATGGTTTTATCAACTGTGACCTTCGTCTTCTCGACCTTAGCCCTAGCTTCAGCAAGTTTGACCACGAGTTCTTCGTTCCTTTTGGCCATGGCCAAATTTTTCTCTTTAGCACCCCGGAACTGGATCTTAGCCGATGCTAGTTTTTCTAGAGCAGCCTCTTTCTCCGCAGCAAGGCGGTCCATATTTTCCTTCAACCGGTTGCATTCGGCCTTAATCTGATCGACCTCCCCTCGAACCAGCTCGATCATCTCTAGTTTTGCTGCAACTGAGACACATAAGTGTTAGCCTCCATAGTTGGGTCGAGTATACCATACTATTTCAAAATGACAATTACCTGCTTTTCTAGCTCAGCCTCATTTTTACGAGCCTTGGCCAAGTCTGCCTGAAGGTTCTTGAGCTCCTCCTCCTTTTTACTACAAAGGAGCTTCAGGGCCTTCCCTTCATCCGAGGTCTTCTGGAGCTCGACCTCGCATTGGCTCAAGTTGGCCCTAAACCTGGTAAAGGCCGATGCAGAAAAAGATGTATCAGTTAGGGTAAGGGGAGAAGAAGAAATAGCAACAATAGGAATTAATGATTACTTGAGAGAAAAGATGTTGAGACTCTTCGAAGAGAGTAGATGCATCGTTGAGATCGGCGAAATCATCCACCCCAGAGTGACATATTGTCATGGCCCCGAGCAAATCGCTCGGGGCGCTCTATTCAGCCCTAGGGATTTCGGAACATGTCCCCTTTTGTGTGCTTGTTGATGGCCGTGGATCAATCTCGACCTCGGGCAATTTGGGGTCTTTGCCCATATCTTTCTTCGGAGCCTCCTCACCACGAGGCAGGGTCTCCGGTTCGGAGGTCTTGACAACTTCAACTGGCTTTTTGGCTCGGTTCACCGGCGTTGATTCTTTGCCCTCGTCTTCTTCTTCATCATTCGGCTAGTGACTGAGTCTATGTCCACGTGAATGAGATTCCTCCTGTGTCTTCGAGTAGGACCACTTCTATCTTGGGGGTCTTCGGGTTTTGAAACCCTTTTTCTCTTATTATCTTCCCCCGATTTCAGAATTGAGGACTGAGTCTCTTCCCTTGGCGGGGCTGGCCTTATTTCAAAGATATCTCCAATGCCTACATGAATGAAAATTAGGTATGAGTGAATTAATGTCTCCAGTAAAGGGGAAAGCATCAAAAACTTGCGAGAAGAACTTACCGTGGTGTTTGGCTTCCCATATTCCCCTTGCCAAGTTACGCCATCGGCGCTCGTCATAGGAGGAGGTCGTAGCTAGTTTTCGGACCCAGTCTTAGAGATCGGAAACCATATGGGGCATCCAAGCAATTGCGGCAAAAAAGAAGAAGGCAGCACGCAATGCAAAAACATAATACAAAAGGCTATTGGGAAAAAACTTCACTTACGATCGGAGTTCCACTTCTCTGGGAATGGTACTTTCTCCTCTGGGATGACGTCACAGGTCCTCACTCGCATGAACTGGCTCATCCAGTCCGGTCCTTATCCTCGTCATTGCTAACAAAAAAGGCCTTGGTCGACCAGTGTTGGAGCTTGATCAACCCTAGGAAAAGCTGAGGCAGATACAATCAGATAAGGTGATTGAGGGTGAACTTCAGCCCTTCGGCCTTGCTAGAGAAATAGCAAAGCATGATCACTATACGCCAGAAAGAAGGGTGGATCTGGCCGAGGGTGACCTGATACCTCTTGTAGAAGTTGATTACGATTGGATCGATCTCGTCCCCCCAGCTACATTCCTTTTTCATGGCCTTGAGGTGCTTCTCCATTATCGAGCAAATATACCTCGATACATGCTCGCATCGGCTAGGAATCGCGGGGGGATTTTCAACTTTGAAGTCTTTCTTTATGACATAGGGGCCGAGAATAATCTCGTGAAGGGCCGACACTTTATTACCGGCCGGTAGGGAAGAGGATAAGGAAGCTTGCTCTTTTTAAGGAACTATTTTAGAGGTTTTTGCCATTGATTTGGGTTAGAAGAAGCGAAAGTAGGCGGAGCTTGATATCTTCCGTCACTAATAGGGCAGGAGTAACAGGTAATGAGAGAGAAAGATGAAGTGAGGGAGAGATAAGGGAAGTTTGAAGGTGGTTTGAAGATGGAAGCAAAGGTTTTTATTTGAATTTGAGCCTTGTATTTATATGCAAGCGGTGACGCTTCGACGGCGCTAGTGACCGACCACCACTGGTGAAGCATTTAATATTTTGGAGAAGCAAAAAGATAGGATGTTTCGGTCACTTCGAATGCCTACGTCACGGGGATGACATCATCGTCATGGACTTTGGAAAATCAAGGCTCAAGTCATTTTTTATCATTTTATTCTAACTGCGTGGACTATCTATATACTGTCGAAATCGGGTGTGCCCGATTTCGTAGGCTCGAGGGGTCGCTTCGAGAATAAGTTCAAAAAGGACCGGGCTCGAGCCCGATGGCAAAGTACAAGACTCGAAGATCGAAGTGCTCGATAAACATCGAAACCAAGTGTGACCAACCTCGAGATAATACTGTTATGATTTTATAACAAAATAGCGAGATTCCCGCACTGTCCTTAAGATATCTGCGTAAATTCTAAAACGGATTTGTACTAAGCGGTTAGACAGCTGTCCAATAAGATCCCCTACTAAAAATGGAAATGTACCTTATTTAGGACTCCCCTATTATATAAAGGGGGGCCCATTCATTTGTAAGATCATCAATCATTAACAAGAGAATATACATACATCACTTTCTTGCGTACTTTTCGTCTGAATTGCCTTATTATTTTATTGTTCTGACTAACCTACCTCAAGGCTGTCATAGTTCGAGGTTGAGACTTGCTTGCGCACTGGTTTGACTTAGTTTACTCTTTAATTTATATATTTGATTCCTTGTTTATCAATTAATATTGGACTAAATCATATATCTTTAAAACCATAATACAAGTTTAATTGTTATTCGAAATTTAGGGTAAACAATTTCATTTACTAGTAAGTTAGGTAGCGAGCTCGAAAAGTGTTTCGATAGCTTTCTAGAAATATTTCTTTGGGAAAAATCTTTAAAAGCTTTTTAGAAATTAAATTTTGCTTTGATAACTTTTTTCCAATAATGCATACAATCTTAAAAGTGTGTATTCCTTCACGTGGCTTTAGCATATTTCCCTTTCTCATCAATTATGCTATGAATTGGCCTTCTCGTACAACTAACTTTCCTTTTTTTAACATAACAGAAATTGACATATTAAATGCATGTCCTCAACGACTCAACAACTTGGAAACAACTTGCCTCACAAGAGAATTTCATGAATATTGGTAAATTAAGAAGCAAATAAGAAATATGTTCCCCTGCATATATTGAAATAAATGGAAGGGGAGTCCTGGAGTAATATTAAATTTGTGATGACAGGTTCGAGTTGTGGAACCAATGTTTGCATGAGGCTACATTGCCTACATCACACCCCTTGGGGTGCAATCATTTGTCAAACTCTAGGTAAATATGGAATGCTTCGTGTACCGAGCTGATCTTTTTTTGTTTAAAAACAAATGAAATTATATTCTTATTTGTTCATATAAAAGAGATCTACATTTTTTAAAACTTAAAAATAATTTAACTTAAACTTCTTATATTATTTTCTACAACAAGATTTTATAGTCATACTAATATGTTTAAAGTTTCAAAAATCTTACAACCGCACTAAGAACTATTCCACTATTATACAACTACATCTTTGCCCTTCTCTTTGCGGTTGGTAAATTAATAAGTTTGTAGATATCTTTGTTTTTTTTTAAGTTTCGTGCGCAATTAAACTGCACCATATAAATAAAAAGACGAGGAGAGTATAACAAGAGATCATAGTAGAGTGAGAGAGAGTGAAAGCACAGGTAGCATTGTAGCAAAGATATGGCAATGAACAACTCATCAAATAGTCTTAAAAGTCCTCTTTTGCCGCCAGCATTAGCCAGCGAAGGACGGGTGGCGACGGCGGCAGCAGCAGCAGCAACAAACAGGTGGTGGAATAAAGTAATGGATATGGAAGAAGCAAAGAATCAGATATTGTTTTCGTTACCAATGATCGTCGTGACGAGTAGTTTCTACTTCATTAACCTTGTATCTGTCATGTTTGCTGGACATCTTGGTAAACTTGAACTTGCTGCCTCAAATCTTGGCAATTCTTGGGCTGTGGTCTCTGGTCTTGCTTTCATGGTATGCATCTTTCTTCCTAAATGATTATATGTTCATACTTATATTTTGCTGATCACTGCGAATCGGTAATAGTAAAGTCAGGAATTTCTTTAAGGGTATTCAAGATTTAATATACATATGTAGAAAGTAATACGAAAAATCTAGATTCATACCGATAGTATTAGTATGTACTCCCGCATTTAGTTGGTATTAGGTTTCTTTGACTACCTGTCGTTTTTTGCATTTCCATCATCTTTTAATCTTATTGTTATTTATGCTGCTTTTACCTGACTTCTCGGTGTTGTCCCGTCATGTTTTTCTTTTATTATTGTAGTGCTTATGTTTTTCTGAGCCGTGGGTTTTGTTGGAAACAACCTCTCTACCTTCACAAGGTAGAAGGTTGCATACGCACTACTCTCCCAGACCCCACAGTGAGATTACATTGATTTTTTTTTTATTGTTGTTGTTGTATATAGAAAGTAAATTTTGACATATAGATATAGTATAATCTTCTATATAATAATAATATAATTTTCCAACGAAGAGTGTTCAACTGACAACCCTTCACTGTACGCGGTTACGCCGCTGCTGCTAGCAAGTTTTCATGGAGAATTGCATAATCACGCCAATATAAAATGCAATCATTCCAACGTGCATCTTTTTTGGTGTACCCAAGCCGAGGTCATAAAGAACTTTTTTTGCTTCATAGAAAGAATTAGGCACAAATGACCCCTCGGAAAGAACTTCTTTAAAGAAGCTCAATAATGCATCCATCGATTTGTTGCTCCAATGGTTAAGACACTTTAAGTGAAGTAGTTTAACAACAAAAGACAACTTCGAGACTTTTTTACAACCAGGATAAAATTCTGTCTCAGCATCTTCTAACAATTTGTAGAACTTTGTTGCATGTACATTTGGCTCTTCATTGTCCTCTGAATTATTATTATTATCCTCCATATTCGTATATCCACAAGCATCGTGAATCATTTATGTAATATTATCCTCTTCAATGCTATCATCTTCCGCTTCACCACTAACTGCAGTATTAGAAGTTTCAACTCTAACTAACAATTCTCCAGGCAAGACCCACACTTTATAAGAATCCCAGAAACCCTTCTTCAATAAATCTCCTATTACACCAACATTTAGCTTGAATACGGTATTCATACACCCTTTACAAGAACACCGAATCATAGTATTTATTGTTGGTTGACTGAATGCCCAATTAAGAAAGTTGTCTACTCCATCTCTATATCTTTGGTCAACCATATTCCTAATATTCAACCAACTTTTATCCATCGTATCTATATTAAAATATAAATTAATTAATTTACTAATTAAAAGGGGAAGGATTATAATAATTAAAATATATATAATAACTAACATATATCAGGGGAATTCAGACAAGCAGTCTCAAAAACACATTATTTAATAAGAAGAAAGCAGACTATTCCAGAATTATTATACGAATTGTGTGCAATGAAGAACAAGTTCAAACTTTGTAACAAGCAAGGAACTACCCTCCACTCACTAGAATAACTATTAATACCATTAGCAGCTGCTATTATCAGAGGGAATTAAATCTTCCCTCCGCCTACTTTCTTTTCCCTCCAATAGCATAAGGGGTTTTCAAGTCAAGTCACATAATAACTACTAAAAAATTTCAGTAGTATCAATTGCCTCCTGTTGAAATGTTGGGATGTAGCTCTTTTGCAGGGGGATAAAGAAGGCACAACATTAACGCTTCATGGAGATCATGTTCCATAAGATTCTTAGTTCATGCTTCGAAAATAGATAGTAGCCT
Organism: Nicotiana glauca; assembly: GCA_026770625.1. Taxonomy (NCBI): domain Eukaryota; kingdom Viridiplantae; phylum Streptophyta; class Magnoliopsida; order Solanales; family Solanaceae; genus Nicotiana; species Nicotiana glauca. The sequence continues at coordinate 73,725 of MU722250.1, forward strand.
ATTTTATCCATTCCACCATCTTAATAGAGCATTTAACAACATAGAATAATACCTTTTTAAGTGATAACTAATTTGCAGAATCCATGAAGGATATCCATTTTAGTCATTTAATAATGTGAAATTAGATTTTATCACATACCATATAAATCAACTTTGCCTCAATTACTCTAACCAACTACTGAACCGTACATTGATATTATCTTCCCAAGAAAGTAGACAAGCAACAATGAAATGTTAAATGCCTAAATGTAATAATCCACCTTTTTGTTGCTATTTGAATTGAGTCAAAGTAACATGAATATCTGGAAAAATAAGATGGAGATAAAATGTCTAAAGTTCCCAATTTATCTACCATTTATTTGCAATCCTCTATAACTCGAAATAAAGATATGCCAATATAAATTTTTCCGTGTAAGGAAAGCAAAGTCCAAAGGAAGATTAATCTTAGCTCTTTCACATTTTTTGGCTAAGAAAGATACTGCGCTCACATTAGTAAACACAAGGAATCCACGTATTAGGTGAGAGAGTTGACGACACTTGAGAGCAGCGAAGTTGAAAGAGAATTATCCCTAGATGCATGAAATCGAATTAGGAACAGAAATAAAACTAAGCAATGACCAGAAAATAGAGAAAAGAATAGTATTAATACAAAGAAACCAAGACAAAATTTACCTGTCTAGTAGAACTCAGAAAGGGAAGATCTTTAGGAGAGTCAGTATATAGTAGAGAGAGAAAAATCAAATGCAAATTACAAGTGAAGCAGATACAAATAAATTGCAAAGTTTCTGTAGCTTGTATGTAAAGTGCATAATCTTGTATTAACCATGAAATATTCCAGAAGAACTCAGAAACATGAAGGTGAATTACTACTTAGGAATTACAACTAGACTACAATAACAACAACTAGCCTGAGCTTAAACAAATTTCCTGAATGACATAGAAAAATAGCAGCACATCTGATTTTGTTTTCCTCTTGTTTTGACCAGAACTAAGAGTTGGCTAAATTAGCCAAATAACATTTTGAGTAAGAAGGGGTTCACCTAACAACTTGACTCAACCAAATCTCTTCTCTAATCAAGTGAAAGACCATTTTCGAGGATTTCTTCAATAAAGTACTGCTATCTTGGAAAAGCTAAAAAAGGACGACGAAATTCATATAGCCGAGTCCAACTTATTGTTTGAGATTGAGATTGAAACGCAGTAATTATCCCAAAAAAAAAAGATTAGGAATTTGAACAAACCTAACAAATAAGATTCACACTTTGATTTGAGGAATTTTGACAAATGAGATTCACATTTTGGTCAAACAATTGAAACAAAAAAAAGCCATATACAGCAGTTCTCAAAAGTAGAGAAGTAGAAGTTTAAGAGAAAGAGGAAAAAGAAATCGAAGGAAAAGGAAATTAGAAGAGTGAAATTTTGAAGGAAGTGATCAAAGGCGTACTCGGAAATCTCTGATTCCAGTGGATTCTTAGAAGCGTGTGATACTTATAAGCAAGATTCAAATTCTATAAACGGATGAAGAATTAGTTCAACATCTCTGAGGGCCGATTCGCTGGGCAGTGAAATTTTCGCTGAGGGTTTGATTCGCTGAGAATTTGTTTGGTGAATGCTAGGGTTGTGTTTGAAGAATTTGGCCGAGAGGTGAATGTTTCGTTCATACCAAAGAGCGACCCACCAGTATAGCTGAGATGTTTTAATTAATTAGAATAGGTAATTGTCTTTTACAAAATATTTTAAAAGTAAATAAATATGGTATTGGAGCGATCCAGTCGAGATTTAGCAGCGACTTACCAAAAGTCACCACCAAAATGAGCCAAAATTTTATTTTTAGCAGGACCGAAAATTACAGCCACATTAGTGGCGACCTAAAAATAGTCGCTGCTAAACATTAAACATCAGTAGCGACTTATAAAGTCGCTGCTGTTGCAGCAACATATAAGGTCGCTGCTATATGTCGCCAATAATAATCAAATTTCTTGTAGTGCTAGCACTTTACCACTTTTTTTATAAAAAAAAAAAAAAAAAAATTATTTATGCCTTTTGTAATTTATCACTTTACTACATAGTGAAAACAGAGTAATTGTATTCAAATCTATTACTGTAGTTTCATTGCTATTATATTTAGCTAAATACGAACGTATCGCTATTTTATTCTTGACATTTGTTTTCATTTTTTCTCTATGCTTCCAATTTGAATGAAATAAGCTTTAAACTTGTTAATGTACAATAATATAGGTTGGCCTAAGCGGTTCTCTTGAGACGCTATGCGGCCAAGGATATGGCGCAAAAATGTACAGGATGCTAGGGGTACATCTGCAGACATCATGTATCATATCATTATTATTTTCAATAGTGATTGTTGTTATCTGGTGGTATTCTGATATGATACTAATTTTACTTCATTAAGATCCTGAAATAGCAAAAGAAGTAGGGGTGTTCTTGAAATTTCTCATACCTGGATTGTTTGCATACGGTTTCTTGCAAAACATTATGAGATTTCTTCATGCTCAGTCGATTATCATACCTCTTGTCGCGTGCATAGTTGGATCTTTAGTTATCCATATTGGCATTGCCTACACCTTAGTCCATTGGACATGTCTTGGTTTCAATGGAGCACCGTTAGCAGCTTACATTTCGATTTGGATTTCAGTTCTTACGTTGGGTCTATACGTGTTTTTCTCCGAAAAATTCAGCCATATCTGGCAGGACGGTTTCTCATTTGAGCCATTTCATCATATATTTACAAATTTGTAACGACCCAGTCGGTCGTTTTTAGAATTTACGCTCCGATCCCCTATTAACTGCTTTCCCCAAATTTATTTCTGCTATTTTGATTTGTCGTGATGTTCGGTTTTATATTTAGGAGAGTTTTGGGACACTTAGTCCCTAAATTAGAGCTAAAGCCTTAGAAATTTAACCACAGTCGGAACAGTATGAAGATGGTCTCGGAATGGAAATCCGATGGTTTCTTTAGCTCCGTTAGGTGATTTCGGGTTTAGGGGCCTGATCGGATTGTGTTTTGGAGGTCCGTAGCTAATTTAGGTTTGAAATGTCGAAAGTTAAATTTTTGAAGTTTCCGGTTCGATAATGAGATTTTGATCCGAGGGTCAGAGTAGTTTCGTTATGTCATTTGGGATGTGCGTGCAAAATTTCAGATCATTCAGATGAGTTGTGATAGACTTTTTGATCGAAAGCGTGTTTTAGAGTTTTTGGAATTTTTAGGCTTGAATCCGACGTAAAATCGGAGTTTTGGATGTTGTTTTGAGCGCTCCGAAGGTGGGAACAAGTTTGAATGATATTTTAAGACTGGTTTATGTATTTTGCTGAGGTCCCGAGGGCCTCGGGTAGATTTTAGAAGGTTAACGGATCGATTTAGACACAAAAAATAAAGCTGCTGCATTTTTTTCACAGCACTGTGAACAGTAGCATTGAACAACACTGTTAATAGTAGCTTTGAACAGCAGCTTTGAACAGTACTCGTAAACAGTAACCCCATGAACAGTCCCCGTGAACAGTAACACGGGTGAACAGTACACACGAAATTATGGACATAATGCAAATTCTGAAAAATGGGATTTCGTCCCATTTATCCATTTTCACCAAATTGGAGCTCGGGGAGATGCGATTTTCGGGATATTTTCAGAGAAAACAATGGGGTAAGTGTTCTTAACTTAATTTTGGTTAGATAACTCGAATCTATTACAAGTTTTGGCATTAAATCCGTTAATTTAGTTGGAAAAGTTTAGAAAACCCTCTCGGATAGATTTGATGATTTGAGGGTCGAAATGTTATGGGATTTGGATAATTTTGATATGATTAGACTCGTGAGAGTGCGAGGTTTCTGGAAATATAAATTTTACCCGATTCCGAGACGTGGGCGCAAGGGGTATTTTGGTCATTTCATATAATTTCGCTTATTAGCTTATAATTTAATTATGGAATCAGTTACTTGAAGTATTATTTACAATATGCAATTTAAATGAATATATTTGAGCCATTTGGAGTCGGATACTCGTGGCAAAAGCGTGGTTTCGGATTGACTTGCACTTGTTCGAAGTAAGTGGCTTGTCTATCCCTGTGTGGGGGACTTTCCCCTTAGGGTTAATATTGTGATAACTGAAATACCCTGTACGTGAGATGACGAGTGCGTACTTGTGCTAATTGTTGAAAATCCTATTTTCATTAAAATAGCCTTAAATTGTATTTCCTTTTCTTGTTTGTACTACTTGGAATTTAAGTCTGCTGTTAATCTATAGAAGCATGTCTAATTGACTTAATTGACTTACTTGCTCAATATGCCTTATTTGGATTCTGTGCAGCAGGTTAGGCTAGACTATTTGTTTGCCTTATTGTGAAGTTGATATTTTTCTAAGTATTTTTCTGATTTTGTTGCGTATTTACATTGGGACTACGAGTTTGATTCGCGGGAGCTCCCACCTTGTTTGTTTACTTTGGGACTGCGAGTTAGATTCTCGGGAGATCCCCATGCACATTTATCTTTGGGACTACGGGTTCGATTCCCGGGAGATCCCTGTCACGACCCAAAATTCACTAAGAGTCGTGGTGGCGCCGGACACCGCCGTCAGGCCAGCCAACTGAAATACTTAATTAAATCTCATTTTAACACTTTTGAAAAATATTTCTTTTATACGTTTTAAACAAGACTCAGTGTATTCTTCCGAATAAATGAATAAAATATTTAAACAACTTTTAAGATTTCCAAATAATCCAAATACATCCCAAGAATCCGGTGTCACAAGTACATGAGAAACTACTGATAAGAGAAATAAAATACAACATCCGTCCGGAATACAGTGGACGGAAAGTAAATACAGTACACTAGAAGGGACTACCCTAGCTGCAGTCGCCTTGAATGATGCAGTTCACCTAGTCCCAGAAACATCCGTGCTGCTACGCCCTGTAGGCTGCTAGAGGTATGTATACCTGTGCAACAAAAATGCACAGAAGTGTAGTATGAGTACGTAATCAACGTGTAGTTAGGGAGTATTCCGCCTAATCCCGAAGGGGTAGAGACGAGATGATCCACTTTGACGCTCTCTAATGGTCCAATAAGGATTCATCCTTAACATGTATACATTAAACAGTGAATTTATTTTATAAACATGATTCTAATCCAGATAGAGGAAACAAGTAAGCATATAATTCTTTCATAGGAATTTCCACGATTTCTTTTCATTATTAACAAAATGATCTCGAGCCATAGTAAGGCATGTAATAACTTAACTAAGTCCAGGCAGCAATACAAGCATGCACAAATCATACCGAGGCGACGGTCCGATCCAACAAAAATAAATGTGCACTTGCCGAGGGTCGACGACGCGCCTATAGATGCATCTATTAATCTGCCGAGGCATTCGGCCCGTTCCAAAATAAGCACACACAGACAGACAATCAGTCAGAAGTCAACATGGAGCAATTATCTAAGAAAGGTCAATTCTCTTTAATAATTTGAGAAAACGAAGCTTAAGTCTTTTTAGAAATCCATTTATTAATTTAATGTGATCTATTACCCTGCTCGTGAATCATCCATGAGACGCGGTCAACATAAAATAAACAATCACCCTGCTCGCGAATCATCCATACGACGCAGGTACACATAAGATACGTGCTCAGGTAGCTAATTAGAATTTTATTGGGGAATAATTATCCAAATAAAACCAATTCTCTGTTTAACGATTCAGGAAATGATGTTTAATCTCTTTTTAAATTCGTTTACTAATCAAAGGTGATTTAAACAATCCAAGTCATCGATGGGTTCATAATTAATCCAAGTATAACATGCTGATGAGTCCTAACTACCCGGACAATAGCATAATAGTAGCTACGCACGGACTCTCGTCACCTCATGCGTACGTAGCTCCCACAAATAGGAGCACATAATCAATCACTTCACTATGGGGTTAATTCCCCCTCAAAAGATTAGAAACGAGACTCACCTCGCTCCGAAGATCCACAACCGGCATTCTACATTCTTCTGAAGGCTCCAATTGATGCACCACGCTCCAAGACTAGCCAATGGTTACACAAATCCATAATATATGCTCAAATATTCATTATAAACTAATTTATAGAAATTCCTAACCCCGATTGGAAAGTTGACCAAAACGTCCTCGGGCCCACGTGCCCGGAATCCAAATTTTTTTAAAGATAAAGTTTACCTATGACCTTAGGAACTCAAATATATAATTTTCTCTTAATTCCATACTCAAAATCGTGGCTAAATTCCAAGAACATAATATTTCTAGGTCTTCCTCTAACCCTCAATTTTCTACCCATTTTCATACTAAAATCCATACATAATTAATGTATTTAACTTATAATAAGTAGAAATAACTTACCTCAAAATTATTGATGAAGAACTTCTCTTGAATCCTCCCAAAATCGCCAAAGCCATGAGAAATGGCCAAAATCCGACTTTTAAAACAATGCTTCGGCCCCTGCTATTTCCGCTTTTGCGGAATTACTCCCGCTTAAGCAGTTCTGCTTTTGCGGTCCTTGGCTCAGATTTTTCGCTTCTGCGATATCCTCTTCCGCAGATGCGGTCCCGCTTCTACGGAACCTTGACTGCATCTGCGGTCCATGACCCTTCGAACGAATCCGCTTCTGCGACTCCCTCAACCACTTCTGCGGTCCCATTTCTGCAGAAGCGAAAACACCAGCAACCAGATCCTTTAGCCTTTTTCATAATTCCATTTTTGATCCGTTAACCACCCAGAATCCACGCGAGGCTCCCAGGACCCCATCCAGTCATACCAACCAATCCCAAAACACATTGCGGACCTGCTTGAGGCCTCAAATCACATCAAACAAAGCTAAAATCATGAATTACACCCCGATTCAAGCTTTATGAACTTTGAACTTTCCAACTTCTATTTCTAATGTTTAGACCTATCAAATCATATCCGATTGACCTCAAATTTTGCACACAAATCATATTTGACATTACAGACCTACTCTAACTTTCAGAATTAGATTCCGACCCCGATATCAAAAAGTCAACCTCTGGTCAAACTTCTCAAAAACCTTCAAATTTCTATCTTTAGCCAAATAGCTTCAAAATGACCTACAAAGCTCCGAATTCACTTCCGATCGCGCTCCCAACTCCAGAATCTCCATACGGAGCTATTCCCAGAATCAGAATCCCAAACAGACATCGATAACACTGAAATGCACTTCAAGACAAACTTAAGAAATTCCTTCTAAAATGCTAACTTCCACAATAGGCGCCAAAATGCTCCCAGATTATCCAAAACCCAATCCGAGCATATGCCCAAGTCCGAAATCATCATACGAACCTGCTGGATTCTTCAGATCCTAATTCCAAGGTTGTTTACTCAAAATTCCAATCCTAGTTCATTCTTTTAACTTTAAGCTTCTCAAATGAGAGTTTTCATTTAAATTTAACTCCGATCTTCCTAAATTTAAATTCCGACCATGCGAACAAGTCACAGTACTTGAAATGTAGCTTCTCATGGCCTCAGACTGCTGAATGACGCGCTAGGGCTCGAAACGACCATTCGGGTCGTTACATTCTCTCCCACTTAAACATACGTTTGTCCTCGAACGTGCTGAGAACTATACTGAAGTAGCCTGAAAATGATGTTTAACTTCTCATGCACCTCCCCGTGCTACCACAACTTAGCTGAGCGCATTCGCTCGATAAATTCTGAAGATATTCCCTTTTATTCAAGCAAATAAGTCTTAGAGCCCAATTCCAACATCCGGAATTCTATTCCAGGCTTGTTTCCAACATACGATCATCGAATCAACCACTATACGCTGTATTCAAACATGACTGCATAACTCCGCTGAATTCACACTTTGCATCACTTTACTCATAGGACCACAATAACATTTTTGTTTGAATTAATCGAAATTCCACGAATCCGATGCTCCTATTGCACCTCATGACCTACATAGGTTTTACTCTAACTATCACAATACCGCCACGATGGATGAGATGCCGAAATTCATAATCAACTGCCGAGTCAACCAATCATCGAGTCTATACTTCTGACAAGAAACATTACCACATTCTGAACTAAATAATGATCTTCGCTCCTTAATATAATTCATATAATCAGATTGCACTGATCCTAAATCCCACAATCTCATCTTACCCAGTACGAACTGCTTAGGCAATAAGCTACTCCGAATGCGATCACAAGTCTTATATGACGCCACGATGTGCCAATAGGCCACCAATCCGAACACAACACAAACAGGAAATCGAACTCTGGAAGGAATTACCTAACCCCCGCACTAATACGGACTTTCCTTAGAAGATAGGAAACGAAACACACAAAGAAATAGCATGTAGAAAACTAGACTCAACATCACACTGTTGCGGCGCGCAACCCGATCCAAATAACATACCCATGGTGGCGTGCCACCCGGTGCACACATAGATCTCACATAAGGAGATTGCACTTCGAACTAAATCCGCTCATTACATAAAAATATCGAATTCCGATCGCAAGCATGCTAAGTGCATAATACCATCCCTGAGAAACACATAGCGCTATAGATTACAAATCTCAAGCAAAACTGAGGTGCGATAAAAGATCTAAATCTCAAGATCCATCCTGCTCTCATAAGATCATCGCAACGCAGAACCTCAACACATAAGAATTTACTAAGCCGTCTCACAACTCATACAGCGCAATACATCACTACCTGGAATAGATGATGACAAAATAACACCTCGATTGTTCCTCCATAGGGAACGCTCGCTGAAATGAACACAACTGGCCTGATACAAAGCCCTGTTCACAAATAAATCAATCCACTGATCTCAAGCCGATTTTTGATTGCACCAACTTGGCCAATGACCTTTCAAAGGTCCATAGTATCCCCCTTTTTGCCTCATATCACGTAAGAATAACCATCATAGCCGGAGCAACCTCCTCAGTTCATAACCCAATATACAAAGTGCCCTCCAGGTATAAATTCTCAAATTAATGATATTACCACAATCCTCATACTTGGTTTAAATCTTTAGCCAATCAAGTGACTACAGGTCATACTTATGCAATCTTCCCGTGGGACACGCTCCTACAATTTTTCGAAATAAATAACGGGTTCGCACATCTAAACCATCGAACGCACTAACACTGAAAAGCGATCCAGAATCCTTAACCAGGATGCAAAACCTCTTCCTCAACCCATCGATCTTAGGTGACGTTGAGGACAGTACCAATTTACTCTAATCATTCAACCCTTTCCTTGCTCATCCGAGCCCGTGATATCCTTGTCAACACTGCACTGCAACCTTGATCCTCACTTCGTATTTCTATGCTACTCATTGCACCCAACGTGCCAACATACGATAGAATACAATTTTCATCATAACTCCGAATTCATTAGTATTTTCACATTTCATCATATAAGAACCTTGCACTTAACGCACTTAAGGAGAATCATAGAAATACACCGGTAATTTTCCATAACCGTAGAATATGCAAATCTGCAAGTAGTGGTAGCCACCATAGCCCTTCCGGAATCCACTTTCACTTAACAAGCCATAATAGAAGAATGCCCCTGATAAATCATCAATCACAGCAGCCGACAGGCCTCACACATACCCCCACAAATCATACACATAACTTGATCTCGCGGACCGAACTGATCATTGGCCCCAACATGCCAAATTCAACTATGGCTAATCAATCCCTTTCCCTCCAATTTGTCCTTGATTGCTTCGGAGATAATACTAATTCTCTTCAATGCATAACATACTCCCTCTACACTCGCCCCGAGTGACCTTGAATTGCGAGACCATGCTGTCTTAAATCTCACGAATTATTTCACATTTCTCAAATGCTACACCACAAGGTAACACATCATAGAATATTCTGGGCACCTTTTCATAATCTACTACAAAGCTTGATTCTTAGTTGTACTTATAGGCTTGAAATCATTAGGTACCACACTTTATCTTTTGAGTTCAACTAGGACCGTTGCTGAGAGCCACCCGCTCTGACTTGATCTCGAATATAATCAGTTCCCTGAATCTTCTAGCACATTAATACCCTCTCAATGAAGCACCTGGCAGAGCCACTCCCCTTTAAACCCGCTTCTATATGAGGCATAAACTCTGAACCTTTTCCCAAGTTCGAACATGAGCCCATAAGGCTAACCATAGCACATCCTTAATAATTCCTCCACTCGATTTACTACTTATGGTCCTTTCTCGTAGCTGAATTAATCCATCAATATGCTAATAACCAGACATCATGCAAGTAATTAATCATACAGCCCAATCATAAGCGGTAGGACTCTCCCATTCAGCTTGAAGCCATCATTTCACCATTCTTGAGTTCGCCCATCTCTCTGTATAATTTCATCATTTCATCATTTTTCCTCGGAATCTTCCTGTACCTCCCCATCTTCCATATTCTGAGACATCATCCACATTCGCACGACCGATCTATTTGTTGAACAACCAATATAATTCCTTGCAGAAGCTTCGCCAACCACGCAACCGCTAATTTGCTCACGGGGAATAACCCACCTAGGGGAATTATCTCCCGGCATCTTCCCACGCTGCTGCACGGGGTACATTCACTATGAAACCAATAGCCCATCCTGAGTCCGAGCTCACCTTCCAGTTTCACAAGTCCATTCACCCCTCACGGACATCAATTAAATGCGCGGCAACATCCTTCCAAATTCAGGGTTATGCTGCACCCTCCTCCATTTCAAGTAGCTATTTTCCGCCATATCAATCTTCTGCCGCATAATAGCCCATACTTCACATCATACCCACAGGCTTCAATCACCAATCATTAAAATCCCTAATTTGATCCAACTCTCCTTAAGGCGCATAGTCTTCCTACTACCAAGCCCATATGCAACCCTCGCCACTCTCCCACTTTGGCAAAACTCATCTCTTTAGTTAACCACTCGACCTTGATCCTCATACTTGGCCTTCTAGAAGTTTTAAACACCATCTGACACTTCCCACATGTCTTTCCTCATACTTTGCGGCTCAATTGTTGTCTTAAAAGAAATCTATCTTCGTGGCACTTGAACTCACCGTTGCTGCTAACTTTAAACCTTTCCAAATGTCATCTTTAGTTCGATTGACTTTCCCCTGCCAGGAATAAAATATTGAATCCCTTGATTACACACTGAGTTAACCTCCCTTTAATTCATCCACTGCCCCGACATATGGGCAACACCCTACCATTACAACAGCACTGCGAAATAATCGCTCATAACCATCATGGCAACATGTGCCTAGCCTTAAGGCTCTTAGAAGTTATGTTACTGAGCTGAAACAATAGAATATCCCTCCAAAGCGCGACTATAATAGTCCTATCAACTATACCGGGAAAATCATCCCGCGCCACATTTCTAGTGCCATTACAATCCTTCAATTTTCAATTTATAACAAGTGCTCGCGTAAGATTGAGTAGGAAGAAATCAAAGGCATACGCCTCAAAGGAATCGAACCGCACAATAAAGAAATCAAGAAGGGAAGTACTATAACAGTCCTTCAGCCTCCCGAGGATAAGTACAAACATCTCCGTACCGATCCGCGAGACTCTACTAGACTTGCTCATGACTCGTGAGACCGACGGGAACCTAGTGCTCTGATTCCATGTTGTCACGACCCAAAATCCACTAAGGGTCGTGGTGGCGCCGGACACAACCTTCAGGCCAGCCAATTCAAATACTCAATTAAATCTCATTTTAACACTTTTGAAAAATATTTCTTTTATATGTTTTAAACAAGACTCAGTGTATTCTTCCGAATAAATGAATAAAATATTTAAACAAATTTTAAGATTTTCAAATAATCCAAATACATCCCCAGAACCCGATGTCACAAGTACATGAGCAACTACTGACAAGAGAAATAAAATATAACATCCGTATGGAATACAGTGGACGGAAATCAAATACAGTACACTGGAAGGGACTACCCTAGCTGCGGTCGCCTCGAATGATGCAGCTCATCTAGTCCCAGAAACGTCCGTGCTGCTATGCCCCGTAGGCTGTTAGAGGTATATATACCTGTGCAACAAAAATGCACAGAAGTGTAGTATGAGTACGTAATCAACGTGTAGTCAGTGAGTATCCCGCCTAATCCCGAAGGGGTAGAGATGAGATAGTCGACTTTGACGCTCTCTAATGGTCCAATAAGGATGCATCCTTAACATGTATACATTAAACAATGGATTTATTTTATAAACATGTTCTAATCCAGATAGAGGATGTCACACCTCCTTTTTCACTACACCCGCAAGGGCGTAAAGGAGTTTTTCCAATTAAAGGACAATAGGAATGGGATTTATTATTAAGATTTCAGAGTCGCCACTTGAGAGATTAATGGTGTGTCCCAAGTCACCGGTTGAATCCCGAACCGAGGAGAATATGACTCTGTTAACAGTCCGCGAGTCAAAAATTCGAGTAAGGAATTTTTTTAATCGGGGAGAAGGTGTTAGGCATTCCCAGGTTCCATGGTTCTACCACGGTCACTCAACTGTCATATTTGGCTTATTTATTTGATTTTAGTACATGTTTTTGGATTTATGCCCTTATCTTTGAAATTATTTTATTATTATTACTTTGAGAGAATTACAATGTCGTGAAAACATGTCTCGAATCGCGTCACATAAATACACCCGCAATTTTGACATATTTTGACTTCGTTGAGATTTGGATTTGGGTCACATAAATTTGCACCCGTATTTAAGAAGGTAAGATTATTAACATGCACCTAAAGTGATTAACGCATTATTATCTTTGGGGAAGGCCGTGAAATTCGCTAAACAGCTCATCCCGAAGTATAGGTATTTTAATTCAACCATTTATTGAGGGCCCCGTAATATATGTTTTGTTTGGCGAGGCTCGTCTCATTTTATTTATAGGTCAATCCTAAAACGATTTATAAATTTCTGCTTGATTCGTCTCTAAGAAATAAAAGAAAAACCCTAATTACTTACCATTGATAAAAGGCTAAATCCTTATGATTCATTTTCAAAACAATTCAAGCCCAGTAGCTTATAAAGTAAAAAAACAAAGCATGCTTAGCAATTTGTTCAAAATGAAAAGGATCAGACACTTTGGGCCTGCCATTGGAGAAACCGGGCCCAAAATACATTGTTCAAATTTAGTCGCAGCTACAGAACATGACTCAGAGGTCGAGTCTTGGTGGACGCACAAAATGGCGCCTAGATGTAAATCTAACGGCCCAATTGAGCCTCCAAGCCGTCTACATGATTCTGTGCAGTTTTGCACTATATTTTACCTCAAATTATGCAAATCACTTTGCACCTACCACTGATCTTACTTTAAATCTTAATTTAATTCAGGATACAGGTTAGATTAGCAACTTTAACAAAATTGACGCGACTTAATCGATTACACAATCCTCTATAAATTCAAACTCAAGCTAGTGAGAGATTGATCATTTTTTATTCCAATTCTATGCTTTATCTCATTACTTGTCTTTTGATGGATTCTTTAGGTATCACTAGGTGAATAACAAGCTGGAAACAACAACTTTACTACACAACAGACTGATTATTGTTGCATTAATGCAAACTAACATTATAAACGTGATCTTAGAGCTGAGTCACTGAAGTTACTACTAACTACTTGTTACGCCTGGATTTTGTCATAGACAAAAGTCTACTAATGGTTTTTGACTCAGATTCTAGTTTTAAACTGCAACTAACATAGGATTCCAACTACATGCATTGAGATTACTAATTTAGAAGAAATAGACTCAAAACCAAAATTTAACAATCCAATATCGTTCAACAGTCCAAGTTACACAATATAAACATAAATCACTCAAATCAAATGTAAACTAAGCAAGTACAGATTATGGATCGTCTCTTCTACTATAACAGTATAAACACGCAAATATCAGAGAGCAAATGAGTGTGCACTTCACTTCAGTATCTCAACTCAAAGCTACATCCATTCATGGTTCAAATGTGTACCTGGTAAATCGAATCACAACAGAAGAAAGGAGATCAGCAGCAGGAAAAAAACAGCTAGACTATCGAATTACTCCAAAACAGCACCAACAATCACAAACAGCAACAACCAGCAAATAGGAGTAATTTGAACCAAATACATGTAAGCATGTGATTTTTGCCCTACATGAAGATAACTCCTAAAAATAGAATAAAATAATTTTGATTGATTTTTAGGTATTTTTTCTTTATTTAGTTGCATGGCATGCATTTTTAATATTTAAAAAAAATCATCATAGAAAAACAAAACCATAAAAAATGTCATTTTAATTTCAAGCCACCTTAGGTTTAATTTGCATTTAGGAATTAATTACATTGAGCTAATTGTTGCTATTAAT
>MU722254.1:0-17524 GCA_026770625.1 Nicotiana glauca
GTTCGTGAGTATGTGACACCAAATCTTGGGTAGAGAATATTGTTGAGCATTTCGTATTTATTTCAGACTTATAAAGTTATACTTTCGCAGTTATTGTTGTTATTATTAATGATGCTATAAATTGACAATAGGATGGTTTTACAAATGGAAATGGTGAGTAAATTGGCTTGCCTAGCTACCACGACTTGGCGCCATCACGATCTCGATGGTGGGAAATCCGGGTCGTGACATTGCATTGGACTTGCCAAGCTGGTTCTTCCCATTATTGAGATTATAGCATTTGCATCCAAGGGTTCTTAGATGAGTTATCTTCATTTTTCTTCCGTTGAGTAGTGCTTGGGGGATTTGTTTAGGAGGGAACTGATCATATACCTATTCACCAATTAGGAAATAGTGTTTGCTGCCTCTGCCCAAAATTTTTGGCAATTCCCCTGTCGATGACCATTGTCCATCCCATGTCTTTTAGAGTTTCGTTTTTCCTTTTAATGACACCATTTATCTATGGATTCCTTGGTGCTGAGAAGTTGTGAGTAATCCCATTTTCATTACAAGTCTCATCAGATTTGGCATTGACATATTCTATCCCGTGGTCAGATCTGATACATCCTTCCTTTAGTTCCATCTTCACTTGGATCTTCCTAAAAAAATGTCGCAAATACCTAAAAAGTCTCTTTCTTTGCTCTAAGAAACAATGTCCAGGTGGATATTAAATTTGGCAGCATACAAAACAGGTCCTTCTGAATCAGTTCATTTAGAAATGAGAGGCTTACATGTCCCAATCTTTTATGCCAAAGTTTTGCATTATTATTAACTGCCTTTAAGTTGCTCATATCACCACCTTGTAGGGATTTAAGGTTAGCGAATTAGATGTTTTTGTGTCTTTTGGATGCTAAGACCACTTCACTAGTTACCAGACTAGTAACTATGCACACCTTTTTTTTATGAGAACTCTACTTTGCTCCCTTTAACACATATTTGAGAAACACTCAAGAGACTTTCCAACATTTCCAATACCGAGAATATATCCCCCTTTTTTGTTATTTTCAAAGGATACATTCGCTTTCCCGTAGGGCTTTCAGTGAGCGACAATCCATGGTGGTTACAGTTGTGTGTTTTTAGGATCCACTGTTCATGAACCATTGCAGTCTGCTTCCTCTCACTGTTCTCTGCACATATAAATTATAGGTTAGATTAAGGAATCCAAACTAGTTTGGGTCCCTTGTTATGAGAATAGGGATGGGTAAGAGCTTTTCTATCCCATGCAAGCAATATCCATTTCTTGCGAGTGGTACCTATTCCCTCATTAGTAGTCACTTTTTAGTAAAAGATTTGTTTTTCTGAACAGATTGGACCACGCCCTGGCAATTTTCTTTGAAATGCCCATTGTTACCACAGTGGGTACAAAGCCAATTATCAGAAACTGAGACATACTTGCTATGAGGGTTGTAAGGAGTTTTATCATTTTAAAACCCTATTCCCTATCTATTTCAACTATTGTTGAAGTACTTGGCAGTGACAGCATCTGAGGACCAGGTTCACTTGAGAGATTTCTCAAGATGAATTTTTTACTTTCTTTAGTTCAGCTTGAAGTTGCCTATTTTTTCTCAAGTTTACCACATAGACTAGTTTTAACATCATTAAATTCCTTTTTACGCTTGATGTGTTACTCACTGGCTACTTCTTTCCCTTTCTCAATACTTGTAGGCCTAAGTTCTGATTTGAGTCTCTCAATAGTTTCCTCTAGGTAAGTGATTATCACTAAAAAGTCATCCCTCTCTTGCTTAGTAGCTACAATTTTCTCTTCTAGAGTGTGCTTTTCATTGCTAAAGCCTTCTATGGTTTTGTCACGACCCAAACCCCGAACCCGGTCGTGATGGCGCCTCTCGTGAAGACAAGGCCAGCCAGACCAATACAATACAACTTTTAAAGCAATTAATGATCATAATACAGTTTGAAGTATGATTTAATGGTAATAAATTCGTGGAAACATAGATAATAATAAGGGGAAACCATCCTGATACAGCCCAAACTGGGGTGTCAAAAGTCACGAACGTCTAAGATAACAATCTCTCAAATGTAAATATAGAGTCCCAAATACCAGAATAGGAAAGTAAAGATATATATATAGAGGAGCTCCAGGGTGCAAACGCCATCAGCTACCTAAAGTCTCCTCAAAGATCCGCCTGAGCTAGGATAAGTCAAATTCGGGAGCGGGACTTGCTATGCCTGAATCTGCTCACACGATGCAGGGAGTAATGTGAATAGTCCGACCCAGTGAGTAATAATTATAAATAATGGCTGAAAGAAAGAAAACACATAAAAGCACAAAACATTCTATACAAAAGCAGTAAAATCACTTAATGCAGTAAATCAGTGAAAAAATCAAGTAAAATCCATTTCTAACAAATAAAACAGGTAATTTGTCAGGTAAATAACAAAAAGAAATCCGCCCCTCAGGCATAGTATCAATCTCTCAAAACATTATCAGCCCCTCGGGCTCACTCTCAAAACAATATCAGCCCCTCGGGCTCACTCTCAGAACAATATCAGCCCCTCGGGCTCTCTCTCAGATCACAATGGGTACCCGCGCTCACTGTGGGTGTACAGACTCCGGAGAGGCCCCTTACGACCCAAGCGCTATATCAAGCCACTCGTGGCATCAACTCTCGGCACTCAGCCTCACATCACTTGACACTCGGCCTCACATCACTCAAGCCACCTCATGGCATATAAATGTATCTCAGGCCCTCGGCCTCATATCACTCAGTATATCCTCACATATAGCCCTCGGCTTCACTCAGTTCGAAAATCATCACAAGACCCTCGAGCATTAGTAAAATAGTAGTTCTCATCCTAAAACATCATTTATAATATCATTTAAGTTTCAAATCAGAGTAAAAGTGGTTGAGTTTGTAAAACAATAGATATCAACAGGACTAAGTTCAAGTAATAAGTCAACACAGTGATAAAAATACCTGGAGGTTTCAAATAGTTGGCACGAAGCCCAAATGTGGCAATCAACCCAAGTCATGATGATAACAAACAAGTTTTAGTCAAATATGCGGTAAAATCATCAATTGGGACGGACCTAGTCACAATCCCCAATACTAAACGACCCCACGCTCATCATCGAGCGTGTGTCTCACCTCAATATAGCACTACGATGTTCAATTTGGGGTTTCAAACCCTCAGGATATCATTTACAACCATTACTCACCTTGAACCGGCTAAATCTCTAGCTCGCGACGCCTTTGCCCCTCGAATTGGGCTCCACGCGAGTCGAATATATCCAAAATCAGAACGAATACGTCACAATATGCTAAGGGAACAAAGCCCAAGCGAAAACAATTGAAAAATATGAAAAATCTCGAAATTAGCAAAACCCGAGCCTCGGGCCCACTTCTCGAAACTTAGAAATGTTTACATCAACGAGTTTTTTTATCTCCTCACGAGTTCATACATACCAAAATCTCTCAAATCCGACCTCAAATGGTCCTCCAAATCCCCAAATCAAATTTCAAAATCCCAAGCCCTAGTTCTTCCATTTCTAGCTTAATTTCCATGAATTTCTAGGTTAATTTCACAATAGAATCATGTTTTACGTTCAAAAATCTTACCTCCAATCAATTCTCCTTGAATCCCTCTTTGATCTCCTTCAAAAAGCTCTCAAAATGCTCAGCTATGGAGGAAAAATGACTCAAAATCACAGATGAAATGTTTAATGAACTTTCTGCCCAATTCTGATATCTCTTCATCGCGTTCGCGACCTCAGCCTCGCGAACGCGAAGCACATTTTAAATTAGCCAAAATTAACCTTACAAGAATTTGACTCACCCTCCGCGAATGCGATGCTTCAGGCTTTAGACTTACGCGAACGCATTCCCTCACACGCGAATGCAAAGAACAATTGCTCTTGGACCCCATTTCCTTATACACGAACGCGATTATAATCATGCGAACGCGAAGTACCCAATCTTAACCTTTCGCAAACGCGAGCCTTCAAACGTGAACGCAAAGGCTTAAATTACTGCCTCCCAAATCCCTTCTACGCGAATGCGACATACTCCTCGCGAACGCGAAGGGTTATTTTCTACAACACCTGAATTCCCAAAATCTGCAACTTTTTCAACTTAGAAAATGGTTCGATTAACCACCCGAAACTCACCCGAGGCCCGCGGGATCTCAACCAAAAACACCAACACATCCTAAAACCTTATTCAAACTTGTTCCAATCATCAAAACACCTCAAACAACATCAAATTCACCAACTCACATCGAATTCAAGCCTAAGTTTTCCTAAAACTTCCGAAACATGCTTTTGATCAAAAACCCAACCAAACCACGTCCGAATGACCTAAAATTTTGCACACACATCCCAAATAACATAAAAAATCTATAGCAACTCTCGGAATTCCATTCTGACTCTCGGATCAAAATCTCACCTACCAACCGGAAATCGCTAAAATATTAACTTCACCAATTCAAGCCTAATTCTACACCGGACCTCCAAAATCAATTCCGATCACGATCCTAAGTCATAAATCACCTCCCAAAGCTAAACGAACCATCAGAACTCACATCCTCTAACACAAAAGTCAACATCTGGTTGACTTTTCCAATGTAAACATTCTTAAAATAGACTAAGTGTCTCATTTCTTACCAAATCCAATACGAATGCAAGCTAATCAACTTGATCACACAAAATACGGATAACGAAGCATAAAGAAGCATAAATGGGAGAAATGGATCAATAACTCATGAGACGACTGGCCGAGTCGTCACATCCTCCCCAACTTAAACAAATATTCGTCCTCGAATGAGTCAAGAAAAATACCTAAACCCTCAAATAGGTGAGGATATCTGCTCCGCATATCCCGCTCGGTCTCCCAGGTAGCCTCCTCCACGGGCCGACCTCTCCACTGCACCTTCACTGAAGCTACATCTTTTGACCTTATCTTTCAAACCTGATGCTCCAAAATGTTTGCTGGCTCTACATCATAAGTCAAATCACCCTCCAACTGAACCGTACAGAAATCCAAAACATGGGACGAGTCTCGAATATACTTTCGGAGCATAGAAATATGGAAAACTGGATGCACACTCGACAAGATGGGTGGCAAGGCAAGCTCTTAAGCCACCTCCCCAATCCTCCAAAGTACCTCAAAAGGCCCAATGAACCGCGGACTCAAATTCCCTTTCTTTTCGAATCTCATAACACCCTTCGTGGGCGAGATCTTCAATAGGACCTTCTCACCAACCATGTAGGATACATCTCGAACCTTCATGTCTGCATAAGTCTCCTGCCTCGACTGTGCCATACGAAGTCTCTCCTGAATTACCTTCACTTTATCTAAAGCATCCTGAACCAAATCTGTCCCCAATGGTCTAGCCTCACTGGGCTCGAACCAACCATCTGGAGACCTAAACCGCCTCCAGTACAAAGCCTCATATGGAGCCATCTGAATACTCGACTGGTAGCTGTTGTTGTAGGAAAACTCCGCAAGTGGTAGAAACCGATCCCATGACCCTTCGAAATCAATAACACTGGTGCGTAGCATATCCTCTAATATCTGAATGGTGCGCTCGCACTGCCCATCCGTCTAAGGGTGAAAAGCTGCGCTCAACTGCACCTGAGTACCCAACTCTCGCTGAACAGACTTCCAAAATTGGATAGTAAATTAAGTGCCCCGATCTGATATGATGGAAACTAGGACACCATGCAATTGAACAATCTCCCGAATATATATCTCTGCCAGCCGCTCTGAAGAATAAGTAGTATAGATAGGAATAAAGTGCGCGGACTTGGTCAACCTGTCTACAATCACCCAAATAGCATCGAAGTTCTTCAAAGTCCGTGGGAGTCCAGTAACAAAGTCCATAGTGATCCTCTCCCACTTCTACTCGGGAATAACCATCTGCTGAAGCAAGCCACCCGGTCTCTAATGTTCATATTTCACCTGTTGACAATTGAGGCACCGAGCTACAAACCCCACAAATTCTTTCTTCATTATTTGCCACCAGTAATGCTGTCTAAGATCTTGATACATCTTCGCGGCATCCGAATGAATGGAATACCGCAAGCTATGGGCCTCCTCCAATATCAACTCCTGAAGCCCATCTACATTGGGCACGCAAATCCGGCCCTGCATCCTCAACACTCCATCATCACCAATGGTCACATCTCTAGCATCATCATGCAGAACTCTGTCCCTATGGACTAGCAAATGCGGATCATCATAGTGGCGCTCTCTGATGCTATCATATAAAGAAGATCAAGATACCACACAAGCCGATAGCCGATTTGGCTTAGAAATATCCAACCTCACGAACCAATTGGTCAAATCCTGAACATCAACCACAAGAGGTCTCTCCCCAACTGGGATATATGACAAACCCCCCATACTCACTGCCTTACGGCTCAAAGCATCGGCCACTACATTAGCCTTTCTCGAATGATACAATATGGTGATATCATAATCCTTAAGCAACTCCAACCATCTTCGCTGCCTCAAATTAATATCCTTTTGCTTGAACAAATGCTAAAGACTGCGATTATCAGTGAATACCTCACAAGATATGCCATACAAGTAATTCCTCCAAATCTTCAATGCATGAACTATAACAGCCAACTCCAAATCATGAATGGGGTAGTTCTTCTCACGAGGCTTCAACTGACAAGAAACATAAGCAATAACTCTACTCTCCTACATTAACACACAACCAATCCCTACTCTCGAAGCATCATAATACACGGTATAGGAACCTGAAGCTGATGTCAAAACCAATACCGGAGCTGTGGTCAAAGCTGCCTTAAGCTTTTGAAATCTCTCCTTACACTCGTCCGACCATACAGATAGAGAACTCTTCTGAGTAAACTTGGTCAAGGGCGATGCGATAGATGAGAATCCTTGAACAAACTGGCGATAATAGCCTGCCAACCCAAGAAATCTATGAATCTGTATGGCTAAGGACGATATGGGCCAACTCTGAACCGCTTCTATCTTCTTCAGATCAACCTTAATACCCTCGCTGGACACCACGTGCCTCAAGAAAGCCACTGAACTGAGCCATAACTCACACTTGGAGAATTTTGCATAAAGCTTCTCCTCTCTCAATCTCTGCAACACAAGCCTCAAATGCTCCGCGTTCTCCTCCTGACTACGTGAATATACCAGAATATCATCAATGAAGACTATAACAAACGAATCAAGATAAGGCCAGAACACGCTGTTCATCAGATGCATAAACGCTGCTGGGGCATTGGTCAGCCCAAAAGACATAACCAGGAACTCATAGTGACCATATCTAGTCCTGAAGGCTGTCTTGAGAATATCTGAATCCCTGATCTTCAACTGGTGATAACCCGAACGAAGATCAATCTTGGAGAACACCCTCGCTCCCTGAAGCTGGTCGGATAAATCATCAATGCGAGGCAGGGGATACTTGTTCTTAATTTTTACCTTGTTCAATTGCCTATAATCGATGCATATTCTCATAGTGTCATCCTTCTTCTTCACAAATAAAACTGGCGCACCCCAAGGTGACACACTAGGCCAAATAAACCCCTTAGCTAGGAGTTCCTGAAGCTGCTCCTTCAATTCTTTCAAATCTGCTGGTGCCATACGATACGACACAATGGGTTGAGTGCCCGTCACCAGGTCAATACCAAAATCAATATCCCTGTCCGGCGGCATGCCCGACAGGTCTGCAAGAAATACATTAAGGAAATCCCTCACAATTAGGACAAAATCAATACTGGGAGCCTCAGCTCCAACATCCCTCACAAAAGCAAGATATGAGAGACAACCCTTCCCAACTATACGCTGTGCTTTCAAGAAAGAGATCACTCTACTAGGAATATAATCAGTCATACCACGCCACTCAATCCGTGGTACACCCGGCATAGCCAAATTGACTGTCTTAGCATGACAGTCTCAAATAGCACGACAGGGGGATAACCAATCCATGTCCAAAATGACATTGAAATCCACTATACTCAGTAATAAAAGATCAACTCGGGTCTCCAGACCCCTAGTAATCACCAGACATGACCGGTACACATGGTCTACAATAATAATATCGCCCACCGGGGTAGATACATGAATAGGTAAAGCAAGAAACTCCTAGGGCATCCCCAAATAATGAGAAAAGTACGAAGACACATAAGAAAAGGTGGAACCGAATCAAATAATATAGAGGCATCTCTGTGGTAGACTGAAATAATACTTGAAATGACAGCATTGGAGGCAATGGCATCGGATCTGACTGGCATATCATAAAAATGGGCATGGCTGCCGCCTGATCGACCTCCCCCTCTTCGAAGACCCCTGGCTGCCTGACCTCCACCCTTAGCTGGCTGGGCGGGTGGTAAAGTGACTAGAGCAGAAGTCGAGGGTTGACCCCTTTGCTGTGATGAACTAGCAACACGATGAGGACACTGCCTCCACACATGCCCAAACTCTCCACACTCAAAACAACTCCTAGGTGCTGGAGAAGGGGACTAAAGGGAACCCCTCACACCGGAGCGACTGGTAGATACACTCGGCATAGATGAACCTTGAGTTGACGAGGCACGAGATGAACTCTGAGCTGGGAAGGCATTGAGTGAAGGCTGGCCCTGCTGAGACCAATGATAACCACGGCCTGAAGATGCCTCGCGATACTCTGGACGGGATGACTGAGTAGGCCTGAAAGAACGACCTCTACCATGCAGGAAATAGCCCTCAAAGGAGCACCACTGTAACTGCCCAATCCTCGAGGCCTCTTGGCCTACCTCTCCTCTCGATCCTGACGGCGAACCATCTCAATCTCGCGAGTGATATTAACTACCTCCTCAAACGTAGCACATAACACTCTCTCTCTGGTCATAAGAATGCGGAGATAGTAGTTAAGGCCATCGACAAATCTCCTAATCCTCTCATGATCAGTCAGAACTATCTAAACAGCATGATGAGCCAACTCTAAACACCTCGACTCATACTGTGACACAGTCATATTCCCCTGCTTCAACCACTCAAACTTTGTCTACGGGACTGCGGTACATGCTTCTCCAAGAAGAGAGTGGAGAACTCCTGCCAAGTAAGGGGCATTGCACCAACCGGCCTACGCTGCTCATACGCCTCCCACCAAGTGAAGGCAGCCCTAGAGAACTGAAAGGTAGTAAATGCCACACACCTAGACTTAAGAATCCCTGTTGTACGGAGCATCCACTAATGCTTATTCAGAAAACCCTAGGCATCCTCGCCCTCAGCATCATTGAATGATGGAGGCTGGAGTCTACCAAACCTTTCAAGATGATGCTGCTCATCATCCAGCATAATTGGTACCATGAACTCCTGAGCTGGTGCAACCGGCTGGGCTGGAGGTGCCTCCGGTGCGGGGTTTGATTGCCTCTTCAGGCCTGTGAAGTAGCTACTATTAGGGTACCTGAATTGGTATTGCTGGACCCTAATCTGGAGCTGGGGCAGTTGGTGGATCAACAGGTGCTTCCCTCGCTGCTCTGCCTCTGCCACGACCACGACTATGTACACGACCTCTGGTGACCTCAGTGGGTGGCACTGGTGGTCGACCACCTCGTCCGATAGCTTGCTTCCTCACCATATATGAGAGAATAGAATAACAGACATTTAGTTCTAGGATCAATAAGTTCGCACGATAAGAATATGAAGTTTTTCCTAAAAGGTTCTGTAGCCTCTCAAGGATATGTACAGACGTCTCCATACCGATCCACGAGACTCAACTAAAACTGCTCATGACTCATGAGACCTAGTAACCTAGGCTCTGATACCAACTTGTCACGACCCAAACCCCGAAACCGATTGTGATGGCGCCTCTCATGAAGACA
Source organism: Nicotiana glauca (assembly GCA_026770625.1). Lineage (NCBI taxonomy): Eukaryota > Viridiplantae > Streptophyta > Magnoliopsida > Solanales > Solanaceae > Nicotiana > Nicotiana glauca. Next base: position 9,845 of record MU722254.1, read on the forward strand.
AGGCCAGCCGGACCAATACAAGACACATTTTAAAGCAATTAATGATCATAATGTAGTTTAAAGTATGATTTAATGGTAATAAATTCATGGAAACATAGATAACAATAAGGAGAAACCATCCCGATACAGCCCAAACCGGGGTGTCACAAGTCACGAGAGTTTAAGATAACAATCTCTCAAATGTTACTACAGAGTCTCAAATACCAGAATGGTAAAGTAAATATATAGATAGAGAGAAGCTCCAGGCTGCGAACGCCAGCAACTACCTAAAGTCTCCTCGAAGATCCGCCTGAACTGGGACGAGTCAACACTTAGGAGCGGGACCTGCTATGCCTGAATCTGCACACACGGTGCACAGAGTAATGTGAGTATTCCAACCAAGTGAGTATTAATTATAAATAATAGCTGAAAGCAAAAAACACATAAAAGCACAAAACATTCTATATCAAAGCAGTAAAATCACTTAAAGTAGTAAATCAGTGTAGAAATCAAGTAAAATCCATTTCTAACAAATAAAACAGGTAATTTGGAAGGTAAATAACACATAAAAATTCGCCCCTCGGGCACTGTATCAATCTCTCAGAACAGTATCAGCTCCTCGGGCTCAGCTTAGAACAATATCAGCTCCTCGGGCTCACTCTCAGATCACAATGGGTACTCGCGCTCACTGTGGGTGTGCGGACTCCGAAGGGGCCCCTTATGACCCTAGAGATATATCAAGCCACCTCGTGGCATCAACTCTTGGCACTCAGCCTCACATCACTCGGCACTCGGCCTCACATCACTCAATCCACCTCATGGCATATAAATGTATCTCAAGCCCTCGACCTCATAAAACTTAGTATATCCTCACATATGGCCCTCGGCCTCACTCAGTCCGAAAATCATCACAAGCCCCTCGGGCATTAGTAAAACAGTAGATCTCAGCCCAAAACATCATTTAAAATATCATTTATGTTTCAAATCAGAGTAAAAGTGGTTGAGCTTGTAAAACAATAGATATCAATAGGACTAAGTTCAAGTAATAAGTCAACACAGTGAGTAAATAGTGATAAAAATCGTCGGAAGGTTCAAATAGTTGGCACGAAGCCCAAATGTGGCTATCAACCCAAGTCATGATGATAACAAACAAGTTTTAGTCAAATACGCAGTAAAATCATCAATCAGGATGGACCTAGTCACAATCCCCAATAGCAAACGACCCCACACTCATCATCGAGCGCATGTCTCACCTCAATATAGCACTACGATGTGCAATCCGGGGTTTCAAACCCTCAGGACATCATTTAAAATCATTATTCACCTCAAACTGGCTAAATCTCTAGCTCGCGATGCCTTTGTCCCTTGAATCGGCCTCCACGTGCATCGAATCTATCCAAAATCAAAACGAATATGTCACAATATGCTAATGGAACAAAGCCCCAACGAAAACGATAGAAAAATATCAAAAATTCCGATATTAGCAAAACCTGAGCCTCGGGCCCACTTCTTGAAACTCAGACATTTTTATATCAACGGGTTCCTTATCTCCTCACGAGTTCATAAATACCAAAATATCTAAAATCCGACCTCAAATGGTCCTCTAAATCCCCAAATCAAATTTCAATATCCCAAGCCCTAGTTCTTCTATTTTTAGCTTAAGTCCCATGAATTTCTAGGTTAATTTCACAATAGAATCACGTTTTAGATTCAAAAATCTTACCTCCAATCAATTCTCCTTGAATTCCTCTTTAATCAACTTCAAAAAGCTCTCAAATTGCTCAACTGTGGAGGAAAAATGACTCAAAACTGCGGATGAAATGTTTAATAAACTTTTTGCGCAGTTCTGATATCTCTTCATCACGTTTGCTTCCTCACCCTCGTGAACTCTATCACACCTCCTTTTTCACTACACCCCGGAAGGGTGTATAATAAAGGAGTTTTTTCCAATTAAAGGACAATCGAAATGGGATTATATTATTAAAAGATTCAGAGTCGCCACTTGGAAGATTTATGGTGTCCCAAGTCACCGGTTCAAATCCCGAATCGAGGAAAAGGTTGACTCTGTATTATGGTCCGCAAACCAAAAATTCGGGTAAGGAATTCTATTAACCCAGGAGAAGGTGTGAGACACTTCCGAGTTTCGTGGTTCTAGCACGGTCGCTCAACTGTTATAATTGGCATAATTATCTGATTTTAAGAACATTTTGACCCTATGAGCATTTTAACTTTTAACCACTTTTATTCATTTTTTAAAGAAGATTTAACGTTGTCTAAAATATGGCTTTGGATCACGTCACATGAAATGCACCCGTAATCCAAAACACATTCTATTCAACGTTATAAGGATTTGGATTTGGGTCACATGAAATGCATACCCAAGTTTAGTAAAGTAATATTATTAAAGTACGCGCCTAAAGCAACTACGCATTTCAGCTTTACGAGGGCCATGGAATTTTGCTAAATGGCATGCCTCGAATTCTAAGTTTGAGTTTAAAATTAATTAAAGCGAGGGCCACACAATTGTCATTTTTGTTCGGCATGGCGCACCTCAAATTATTCAACTTAAAAGGTGTCTAAACTAACTCATGAGGGCCATAAACTATGTTTGTTAAGTATGGCACTCCTCGACTATTGTTAAAAGCCTATTTAATTAAAACGTCAAATGATTAACGGTTTCCCCAAAAAAACTTACAAAAGAAGGTTAATTTTTGAGAAAAACTAATGGGTTCAATCCAGCTTCCAATGAACTAATGGTTTAATGAACAGAGGCTGCCCAGTTTGGGCCCAAGCGTGAGCCAAAAAACATGATAGTGCTTCCCGAACAAATAATTTCTAAAGCCAATCGTACTGGCCCCATTGATAAGGCCAACAATTTCAACCCAAGTTGACTTATAGTCCAAAACTCATAAAACGACCCACATCAAACTCCCAGGCGTCTATACACCCACAAAGGGAAAAATGGGCTTTCCCGAAGCCCAGTAGAACAAATGTATCAATGCAGAGCTGCACCCTTAAAGTATTTGGGCCACACGCTACAGCCCAATTCTGTGATCCAATATACACAAAAAATTACAACCACAATGCTTTAAAATATTCCAGAAAAAGTAAAAATAAAATTAATTATCCCTAAGCATGATCAACATATGCTCTAATATCAAACCATATTTATAGAGGAGACATAATCCTATAATGACTCGTTCACTATCACCCCGCTACTCAAAATTTAGTATTATGCCCAACTTTTAAACAAAAACAGCATGCACAATTTCAGTAATAGCCAGAACACCTATTAACATAGATTTCAATTGAAAGTTTAACACTATAACCTATACTTATTATTTCAGTAAAATCAATAATGAATGCCAAAGCACATGCCAACTTCAAATTTGGCTGAAATAGACACAAGCATGCATGAATTAATTGAATCCTCCAACATCACAGCTTCAAAATCCATACTCAGATTATCGTATACTATATGCCAGTACCATTCAGTCATTAATACACTAGAGCTTTAAACACCAATAACATTCCAGAATTACTTCCTAAAGGAAAGGAAAACTAAATAGACAAAATGCCTCAATACAGTCCTTAATTATTTAAACCATATAAGGAGAAGTGAACCCTAAGTAATGACACACTCTAACACAGGATTTAACAAGTTCAATATCATTCAAACTAGACCTAAACAACTCAACTCTCAACTAAGCACATGTCATTTAGAAGGGCAAAATACAGGAAAGTAAAAGGAACACAACTATAAACTAATGGTATAACATCCAAACACTTAGAACTTCAACTTCCATTTCTCAATCTTCAATCAAGTATCACATTATGTGAGTTTTAGGAATGTGTACCTGGAACAGCTAAAACAATTATAGAGACTCAGCAATTGAAGGGGTAGGTTCAGCAGTAATTAACCAGCATAAACAACCCGTAAGATCAGTTTCGAACATGCAAAAATGTGCAGCAATCAAGTTCAATTAGCCCAGCAGACTTTAAGATGATTTTTGCAAACTAACTTCAAACCATTTTATGCTCAGATGTGACAAAATTATTTCAGGAACTTGAAAAGAAGTCAGAATCACTGAGGATCTAATAAAATAGTAAAATTTATATTTCTGTATGTGAATTAGAGTGTTCAAGCCGCTTAAAATGAAATACAAAGGGTCTTTATATAGGCATGCCTAATGCAACCTTGGCCTGGCTAACCAATTCCCTTTTTACCCCCTTATTTTTTATTATTTTACCCTTTTTAACCCTCTAAAATATCTGAAAACCCCTGCTCTTTAACAAACTAGTGCTCATCTTATCTTCTAGAGCTTTTCCCCTAACAGAAATAATTCCTTCACAACCTGAATTCCCTAAATTAACCTTTGCACAACAAGTTATTACGACCCCTGCCCCCTCCTTTGGGACCCCTTTAAGTTTCTAGACCTACAATTGACTCCCCTATAGGTTTATGAAGTGTGACAAATAGGACTACTCAAATGCAAAAGCTTCAAATAGATCAAAAGGTGAAATTCTTAAAAAGAAATGCAGAACATTTGACAATTGAAAAGAAACAAAGCATGAATCAAACACAACAAGCCCTCACAGGATTACTAATCCAATATTTAAACAAAAACACAACCCACAAAACTTATTGCAATTCAACTAAACAAACTTAAACAAATTTAGACTAACTATTCAATCATGAACTCATCAAAGAATCAAAAAAGAAGAAAAGGAACAAAGGTACCTAAGAACAGAATCCAAGGTGAACCTCAATGGGTAGAAACCAAATGCTAAAGCCATCTCGAGATAGACGAAACTTGAGGATAATTAGTTGTTCCTTGATAAGAACAATCAATTAGCCTCTAATTTCGGCTAAATCGGAGTTTGAAATTGACATGGGCAAAGGTTATTGATGCAGGGACTCGAGTTTTAATTGGTTTTGGGAAGATTAGGTTTAGGTTTGATCTTTTGATTCAAGATTCGAGTCGACCTAGGGGGATTTGAAGGGAATGGGTTAGGGATTTGGGAAGAGGGAGTGATAAGGGTTCCAGGGTGTATTTTTGGGGTAATTTGGTGGTGGCGCCGCCACCGGAGAAGCTGTGGCGGCGCTAAGGTTCATGACTTCGAACAAAAATTTGAGGAGTTTGAGTGAGTTTTGAGGGAAACGAGGTATGGATCAAGGATGGGGAAGTGGAGGAGAAGCGAGGATGTTATTTTCATGGTAATTGAATGCTGGCCTCCGCCGTAGGTGATTTCCAGCCGGCGGCAGGTGGTGGCTTAGGGCGGAGTGATAAGAGACGATCATGGGGAGGGTTATGAGATAGGGGTAGGGATTTTCAGACCATTTTATATTAATGGTATCCCACTTCCTAGCCGTTAGATCATCTAACCTAGACGACTAGGATTAACCCCACCCTGTACGATGTCGTTTGGGAGGTGAGGGGAGATGGATCGGGTTCTGGGCCATTTGGGGCGGGTATTTTAGGGGGTTTTGGACGGGTATCAGGGGAAGGGATGGTTTGGGCCTGGAAAATTTAGAGAATTGGCCCAAACAATTGTTCTTTTATTAATGCAATCATTTTCTTTTTCTTTTTCTCTTTTTTTTTTCATTTTTAGATTTTGTTAAATACAAAATAAAAACCTGATTTAACTCTAGAAAAAAATTAATACTAATTTCATTTTCAAAATTAACTAAGTCCTAAATTAAAGAAAACTATAAAATTTGAAATTAAAATGCCAAAAAATGCAAAATAAACTAATTTGTATTCTTTCATACTCATAATTGATTAACTAATTAACCTAAAAATATAAAATTGGATCCTAAATGCAAAAGCACATATCTTTTGTATTTTTTTCATTAATTAAACAAAAATAAAAATGCACAGACAAATGCAAACAATTAACAAAAAAGCCATAAAATTCACAAAATTGCAAATAATGAAAAGAAATTATTTTGTTTTGAAATTATGGGAGTAATTCATATAGGGCAAAAATCACATGCTCACAACTGCCCCTCTTTGCTCGGAAACACGAACGTTTTCGTGCAAAGATAAAGTGAGCGTATACGAGCGATTTTTGCCCGTTTGAATACTCCGTGAGAAGCATTTTTTAAAGAGTTGACCGCACCCTACTTCTGATGTTGCTTACATATCCTTGGCTATAAAGGAATCAGGTCAATGTAGTTCAGGAATGTTTGGTAGCTGGGACTACCATGAAGGTGTGATTTCACTGTTGTTGTTGCTGCTACTACTGCTTACTGAACCCCTTATTACACCATGTCAAAATAAAAGAAGCTAGACTAAATTATGGTCTATGAATTACAAAACCTATCTGTCTCTTCAAACTTGATCTTGCAACTTTTGTTGCCATGCTGACTTGTATTTTTCCGATGAAATTCCTTTGTTGCCGACTTGAATTATAATCTGAGATATTTTCCTTTTCTTTAGGTGGATGCATGACTTCCAACTTGAACTACACTTTGAGATTCTTTCCCTTTCTCCAGTTAGACGCCTGACTGCTGAACTGTATTTTGAGATGTTGCCCTTTTCTCCAGGTGGACACCTGACTGCCGAACTGTATTTGAGATATTGCCCCTTTCTCCAGGTGTTCACCTGACTGCTGAATTTGGATTGTATTCCCTTGCTCTCCAAGCGGGCTCCTAACTACTGAACTTGAATTGTATTTTGAGCTGTTGCCCCTTTCTCTAGGTGGGCACCTGACTGCTGAATATTCCCTTGCTCTTCAGGCGAGCTCCTGACTGCTGAACTTGAATTATATTCCCGTGCCCTCTAGGTGGGCTCCTGACTGCTAAACTTGAATTATATTCCCATGCGTCCAGGCGGGCTCCTGATTGCTAAACTTGAATGTATTTCCATGCACTCCAGGCGAGCTCCTGACTGCTAAACTTGAATTGTATTCCTTTGCTCTCCAAGCGGGTTCCTGATTGCTAGACTTCAATGTATTCCCATGCTTTCCAGGAGGGCTCCTAATTGCTGAATTCGAAATGTATTCCCATGCTCTCCAGGCAGGCTCCTGATTGCTAAACTTGAAATGTATTCCCATGCTTTACAGGCGGGCTCCTGATTGCTAAACTTGAAATGTATTCCCATGATTTCCAGGCGGGCTCCTGATTGCTAAACTTGAAATGTATTCCCATGCTATCCAGGCGGGCTCCTGATTGCTAAACATTGAATGTAATCCCATGCTTTCTAGGCGGGCTCCTGATTGCTGAACTTGAAATGTATTCCCATGATCTCCAAGCGGGCTCCTGACTGCTGATCTTGAAAGAATTCCCATGTTCTCCAGGCGGGCTCCTGATTCCAACAAAAATAGACAAAACAAAGGAAATTTTCTGCCCCAGTTTGGTAGCTGGGCACATATGTGAGTGTTAAACTAAATTTTTTTCTACTACTATTGAAAGCTAGGTCCTATTGTCCAGGGAGGTCCTAACAACTCTTAATTAACAGACAATTATAAATCTAAGTTGTATCTTCTAAATGTGTGACTTTCGCTAAACCTTGTTATCTGAGAGGGTCTTAAAACTACGTCCTATTATACAGGAAGGTCCTGAAAATCAAAATCAAGTATTATCTTAAAAATGACAATTTTACGACTGAATTATACTATCCTACAGCAGAATTCACGCTACATCTTGTTATCTAATGGAAATCTTAAAACTAGGTCCCATTATTCGGGGGGGGGGGG
>MU722254.1:17864-31641 GCA_026770625.1 Nicotiana glauca
TGCAAACTTTGAAACCAACTTACATTCCTTTATGCTAAACTATGCTATTTATGATTGTTTGGAAATTTAACTAAGCCCTATTTTCTAGGAGGGTCCTGAGAGTTTACGGTCAAACGTGTTTTAGTGCTTGCTCTTTCCCCTACGGAGAGTTTCTCCGAAACAAATGAAATTTTCTGCCCCTATTTCAATCAAAGAAAAATCTTGTCAGTTTAAAATGGTGGTTAGTTGATGGCATTTTTGCCGAAGATGTCTCCGCTACCGTGTTTTGCTTTGACTTGCTTCTTCGAATTGGCCCCGAGCCGCTTGGCTTTCAGACTGACTTTCAAACCTCATGATCTTTGATGACCAGAGTGTTCTATACCCAAACCATTGTTTTACATCTCTGACCCCTTTCTTTGAACCTTTGCATCCCCCATGAAATTGCCCAAATCATTCCACCGATGAAATTTCCAATGACTCCTTATATACCACTTTACATCATGCTATCTTTGGTATGTTCTGGCCGCACTGTGCTTTGCATTTTTGGAAGCTGGTAGTGAGCTTTGAAATCCTTTCTTATTTTCTTTGAACAAGACTAACACTGAGACATCTTAGAGAAATAGACCCCAAAAGAAATGAAATGCAATGACCTCAAGGGTTAAGGATAAAGAAAATCCAAAACAGGACGACTTGCTAAAGGGAAAAAGGAAAAGAGACTTATCTGAGTGGAACAGTTGGTACCATTGATCATGACATGCATTTTGGATTAACTGGCCCAATCCGTCCAGCCAATCAACTTTTAGTTGCCATACTTTGTTGTCCGGAACTCCATAACCTGATTTCTTCACCTAGACCTTGACCTTGTTCATTCTGTGGTGCCCTAAAAGGTTTTCACAAATAGACCTCTCTCATTTGTTTATCTCTCAACTCACTTTTGCCTGAAGGTGCCCGTGAGGGTTTTCACCAATAATACTCTCTTATTTTTTATTATTTTTCTGCTTGGACCAGAGTGTTGCCCCTGAATGAATCACCTCTACTTGCTCGACTTGGCATCTCTTGAAGACTGATGAGAAGGATGTGGGCTTTTGGATGTGATTAGAAAGAAAGAGTATAAAAGGCTCAAAACAATTCAAATGGGTTAAAAATTACAACTTTTGGAATCATATTTCTCACAACAACCACAACTTCTACCCTAGTTTCTTGCTTGGGGACTTTTGAATTTTTATTTTGATGGGACCGAACCGTGAGGTTGACTACGTATCCTTAAAAGGAATTAGGTCGAACATAGTTCATATCATAGAAATTGCGTTGTTGTTGTAATTTTTCCTTTCTTTTCCTTCCACTTTCTCTTCTTTTCTTTCCTTTCTTCCTTTTCTCTTTTTGTTGTTTTCCCTTTTTTTTCCTTTTTTTTCTTTATTTTTTTTCTTTTTCTCTTTATTTTTCTTTACTTGTCTTTCAACACTTGTGCTTCTCATCTTTGCTACTGATTCTAAAAGAGGGGTATGAAAGGAAATAAACAAGGCTCAAAGAGGGTAATGAAGGATAAAGTGTTTAGATAGCAGAACAAAAAGCCTTCGTCATTCCAATCTTCAAACATGCCAAGTACAAACAAATACAATTAAACCAAAGAAGATCATACATAATATTTCTTGACCGCATCGGAATTGATGGCCATTTCTACACACCTGCCTTCTATATCTGTTAAATACAAAGCACCATTTGACAACACTCTAGTTACAATGAACGACCCCTGCCAATTGGGGTGAACTTGCGTTTGGCCTCAGCCTGATGTGGAAGGATACGTCTCAACACTTGCTAACCCACTTCAAACTTTCACGGATGCACTTTCTTATTATATGCTCTTGCCATTCTCTGTTGATACAATTGGCCATGACATACTGTTGCCAATCTTTTCTCATCAATCAAACTTAGTTGCTCCAGGCAGGTTTTAACCCATTCATCATCATCAATTTCAGCCTCAGCGACGATCCGGAGAGATGGGATTTTAACTTCTACGGGTATCACTGCCTTAGTGCCATATACCAACAAATAAGGAGTCGCCCCTACTGAAGTACGAACAGTAGTGCGATATCCCAGCAATGCAAAAGGCAGATTTTCATGCCACTGTCTAGAACCTTCCACCATTTTCCGAAGTATCTTCTTTATATTCTTGTTGTCCATCTCAACTGCTCCGTTTGCCTTGGGGAGGTACAGGGTGGAATTATGATGTGTAATATTGAACTAGTGACATACCTCTTTTATCAGATGACTGTTGAGATTAACCCCGTTGTCTGTAATGATCACTTTTGGTATCCCAAATCGACAAATGATATTTGAGTACACAAAATCGACCACCGCTTTCTTGGTTATAGACTTGAACATTTTGTCCTCAATCCACTTGGTGAAATAGTCAATGGCCACCAGAATGAACCCGTGCCCATTTGATGCCATGCCCCAAGCAACAAAAGGCCATGGTGCAAACATTGTATGCAATTCAGATGGCGGAGAATGGATAAAATCGCCATGTACCTAACATTGATGACACCTGCGCACAAAATTGATGCAATCTCGCTCCATGGTGAGCCATTAATAACCTGCTCAGAGAATCTTCTTTGCGAGAACATACCCACTCATATGCGACCACAGACTCCAGAATGCACTTCGGTCATGATTGCAGTAGCATGCCTAGCATCTATGCATCTTAACAATCTAAGATCTGAAGTTCTTTTGTACAACACCCCTCCGCTGAAGAAAAATCCACTTGCCAACTGTCAAATTTTTCTCTTTTGATCACTTGTGGCCTGTATTTGATATACCCCCATCCTGAGATACTCTTTGATATCGTGGAACCACGGTTCACCATCAAGTTCTTCTTCCACCACATTGCAGTAAGCATGTTTATCGCAGTCCTGGATCTACAAATGGTCCATATAAGCCTTATCTGGATGATGTAGCATTGACGCTAGAGTAGCCGAAGCATCGGCAACCTCATTATAAATCCTTGGAATATGCCTAAACTCTATTGATTGAAACTGTTGACAAAGATCATGCAGGCATTGTCGGTACGGTATGAGCTTCAAATCCTGTATTTCCCATTCTCCTTGAATCTAGTGTACCAGAAGGTCTGAGTCACCCAAGACCAAGACTTCCTGGACACCTATGGTAGTGATGCCTTGTTTCAGAAATAAGTACCGCTCCTATCCCAACACCTTTTGTGTTGGCAGCCTCATCAAAGAAAAGTTTCCATCCTGTATTTTCGACCTGTTCCAACTCATCAACGTGCATCACCTCTTCATCAGGGAAGTATGTCTTCAAGGGTTTATATTCTTCATCCACCAGATTCTCGGCCAAATGGTCAGCCATTGCCCGTACTTTCATCGCAGTCTGAGTCACATAGACCATGTCAAATTTTGTGAGCAAGATCTGCCACTTTACGAGCCTCCCTGTGGGCATAGGCTTCTGAAAGATATACTTCAACGGATCTAAGCGAGAGATAAGGTAAGTAGTATAAGATGACAAATAATGCTTCAGTTTCTGGGCTACCCAAGTTAGGGCGCAACATGTTCTTTCCAGATGAGTGTACTTAACCTCATACGATGTGAACTTCTTGCTGAGATAATAGATATCTTGCTTCTTTCTGCCGGTGACGTTATGCTAACCCAATACGCATCCAAATGAATTGTCCAAGACCGTCAAATACAAAATCAAAGGTCTCCCTGGTTCTGGTGGAACCAACACAGGCGAGTTTGACAAATACCCCTTTATCTTATCAAATGCTTCCTAGCACTCATCTGTCCACTTGATCGCAACATCTTTCTTTAACAGTTTGAAGATAGGCTCGCAGTTTGTCGTAAGTTGAGCAATAAAACTGCTGATGTAATTCAATCTCCCCAAAAAACTCATCACCTCATTCTTGTTCCTTGGGGGTGGCAACTCTTGGGTAACTTTAATCTTTGACGGGTCCAATTCGATACCCCGACAGCTGACTATGAATCCCAACAATTTTCTAGATGGAACACCGAACGCGAACTTTGCAGGGTTAAGCTTAAGATTGTACATGTGGAGCCTTTGGAAGAACTTTCCCAGATCCCTGACGTGGTCAAACTGCTTTCTGGACTTTATGATCACGTCGTCCACATAGACCTTGATCTCCCTGTGTATCATGTCGTGGAATATGGTTGTCATTGCCCTTATGTAGGTTTCCCCAGCATTTTTCAAACCGAAAGGCATGACCCTGTAGCAGTATGTTCCTATGGCGCGATGAATGCCATCTTTTTTTAATCTTTCTCATCCATTAAGATCTGATGATAGCCCGCATAACAATCCACAAAAGAACCGATCTCATGTTTGGCATAATTATCAATCAATATGTGGATGTTCGGCAGTGGGAAGTTATCTTTTGGACTTTCCTTGTTGAGATCATGGTAATCAACGCATACCCTGGTCTTACCATCCTTCTTTGGCACAGGTACTACATTGGCTAACCAAGTGGGATACCAAGTGACTCGAATGACTTTTACATCAAACTTCTTGGTGACCTCTTCTTTGATCTTCACACTCATATCAGTTTTAAATTTCCTCAACTTCTGTTTGACGGGAGGGAATGCCGGGTCAGTGGGCAATATATGAACTACCAATTCGGTGCTCAGACCTGGCATGTCGTCATATGACCCTGCAAAACATCTTTGTAATCAAACAGTGCTTTAATTATTTCCTCCCTGAGTTGTGTTTCAAGATGGACACTTATCTTGGTTTCTCTAACATTATCTTGGTCCCCTAAATTGATTGCTTCTGTATCACTCAGGTTAGGCTTGGGCTTTTCTTTAAAATGACTTAATTCTTTACTAATCTCTTCAAAGGCATCATCGTCGTCATATTCCAATTCATCATCACACTCAATTTCTTATATTATTATTTTAGAATTAGATTGGCTTTCAAGACTGGGCCGAAGATGCCTCAAGCATGTCATGTCATTGAAACCTACATAAAAAGAACTGTACAAGGAAGAAAACAAAACAAAAATAAAACTATTAGGAATGAAGAGAAAGGGAAAATTGCATTTCATTGAAATTAAAGATAACAAAGTTTAACACATCCAAAAGGACGGAACATAGAATCTGAATTACAACCCTGGAATAATCACGACAAACTGAAAGAAAATCAAAGCCAACTACCAAAACTCCCTCCGGGTAGGAAGAGGAGTAGCTTCCCAATTGTTGATCTTTGCACGTGGCCCAACAAACTGCACATCCGCTTTGCTCGAACCTTCACCAACTTCAACCATGTTAACATCATTGAACAACTTCTCGAACCCTTTATCCAAGTCTCCATTTGCATAAATTAACGAACCGGGAATTGTAGTCACTGGGCGCTTTCTGGTACAAGGCTTGACAAATGATCTGGAAAGACGCAAGACCGACTTTGGAAGGGCCCGTGCCCTCTGTTTCATTTTTCTAGCTCTTTTCACGTCCATGACTGTGGTCTTGAATCCCAGACCAAATATATATAAGTTTTTAGGGAGGGACACCGGCTGTATGATGCCTTACAGAGAAGCACCCAAATGCTTGCCAGGTACAAATCCATTCTTCAACATCTTCGAGGCCACCATGACTGATGAGGCTGTTAGTTTAGGAACCATAATGCTTTTACCCTCTAATATCTTCTCAACTGATACTGTGTCAAAGACCTGATAGACCCACGGACCCTTGTCGTCTTCAACTTCGATGAAGGTACAATGGCATCACTCAGGGCACATAGATTATCCTCACTGTGCACCATAATTTCTTGTCTGTCCCATTCAAATTTAACCATCTGGTGCAGGGTAGACGGCACTGCCTTGGCGGCATGAATCCAGGGTCATGCCAACAAAAGATTATAAGAAACCGCCACATCTAGCACTTGAAATTCCATGGCAAATTCAACTAGCCCTATTGTCAGCTCCAGTATTATATCATCGACTGAATCTTTGCCTCCGCCGTCGAACCCCCAAACTTAAATACTGTTCTTGTGAATTCTATCATCATCCACTTTCATCTTGTTCAACATGGAGAGAGGGCAAATATTCGCACTAGACCCATTATCGACCAAAACCCGAGTAACCACGAAATCTTCATATTTCACCGTCAGATAAAGGGCTCTATTATGCTCAGTACCCTCCACGAGCAGCTCGTCATTGGAAAAAGTGACTCTGTTTACCTCAAATATCTTGTTAGCTATCTTTTCTAAGTGGTTTGCTGAGATCTTGTCAGGAATGTGGGCCTCATTCAAGATTTTCATCAAAGCCCGAAAGTGCTCATCTGAATAGACTAATAATGACAAGAACAAAATCTGATCAGGCGTCCTCCTCAACTGCTCTACAATAGGGTAGTCTTGCACTTTCATCTTTCTCAAAAATTCTTCTGCCTCTTCTTTGGTCACAGCTTTCTTCACCAGCACTGGGTTATCTTTTAAGGTTTTGGCTTTTCTAAACTCCTCGGGGGCAAAGCACCTCCCCTATCGAGTCAAACCATGGGTCTTACAGACTTTTTCTTTAACCTCTTTCTTTGTAAGTCACCGTCACTCGGCCATAATTCCAAGGGACAGCCTTGCTGTTGACTATTGGTAACTAGGTTACCAGCTTGATAATGAGAGGCTCTATGTGAGAACCCTCCAAGACTACAATAGGCTTGTTTGCCGCCCTCAGCAACACTACTTTTGTTGTTTCTGGTTTCATTGCAACAATACTTGAGGACCCTTGCTTAACTACCGCAGACGGTTCACTGTTTGCCCCGCTCAACCTAACCTTAGATTTCTCACTTGTAGATTTTCCAACCGGCCTGACCTCTCTAGATCAGATCATCATGACAGTTTGCGAAGGCTTCTTAGGCTCCGCTCCTTTATGCACTATCTCAATCATATTTGTCTCATGATGGGCCGACATCGTATTCTAGTTGATATTGGGCGCCTTCGGAGCTTGGACCTCAATCTGATTAGTATTAATTAGCTCTTGGATAGATGTTTTCAAGTGACATCATTTCTCTATATCATGCCCAGGATCCCCTAAACAATATTCACAACTCACCGAGAGGTTAAGATTTCTCGGAGGGGGATTTGGCAGTTTAGGCTCAATCGGATTCAACATATCCAACCGTCTCAACCTGTGGAATAGACTAGTATATGATTTTCCCAATGGAGTGAAAGTCTTCTTCTTCTGCATTCTCTCATTCTTGAAGGATTGGTTGGGCTGGAAACCTATTCTAGGGGAATTTTTGTAGGCTCTTGGGGGTGGATAGGTATTTTGTGGAGCTGGGTAGGTATTCTGTGAGGTTGGCGCATGCCATTGTGTGTGGGCAGAAAGTTGGGTGTATGTTTGAGCATGATGGACAGAAAAATGGGGATCTGGAGGTGGATAGTAGTGTTGTGGTAGGCTATGTGGAGTGTGGGGGTAAGTTTGATAGTGGGGTCGAGGCTAGTTATAGTAAGGTGATAGGCCCCTAGACCAAGCTCTTGACTCAATTGTTGCAATGTCCTCTTTCTTCTTCTTCCCTAGCACACCCCCAGTGCCATTTTGAATGGCTTGGGTAGTTGCCTTAATTGTTGAATAACTCATGATTTTTTTAGATTTGAGTCCTTCCTCTACCATGCTCCCCATTTTTACCACTTCATTAAAGGATTTCCCTACCGCTGACACCAAGTGACCGACATAAGTGGGCTCTAAGGCCTGCAAGAAATAATCAACCATTCCACTCTTTCATCGGAGGGTCAACCCTCGCCGCTTGCTCTCTCTAATGGAAGCCATATTCTCTGAAACTCTCCTCGGGCTTTTTCTCAATTTTTGTCAATGACAGACGGTCTGGAAAAATTTCAAGATTATACTGAAAATGGCAGGAGAATGCTTGGGCTAGATCATCCCATGTGTACCACCGACCATGATCTTGTCAGGTGTACCATTCCAAAGCCGAGCCACTTAAACTTTGACTGAAATATACCATCAGTAATTCATGTCTTCTGCTTGCTCCTCTCATCTTGCTATAAAAACCTCTCAGGTGTGCCATTGGATCACCATGCCCATCGTATAAATCAAACTTGGGCATCTTAAACCGTGTTGGTAGTTAAACATCTGGGAATAGACATAGGTCTTTATACACCACACTTACTTGACCACCTAGCCCCTGCATATTCCTGAAGATTGTTCCAAGCTCTTAACTTTCCTAATCATCTCCTCCTGCTCAGGATTTTTAGGTGGCTTCTCAGTTTCTACCGAGATATCAAAATGAGGAGTGTAAGAACATGGTTCTGGCGCTTTGAAGGTAGGTTCTGGGGGATAATAATGGTTTTCGTGAGTCTGGAACAGAGGCTTACTAGAAGATCGGTGTAATGCAACAGATGGAGGTGCCACAAAGACAGGAGTGATTGGTGGAAGAGGGTATGGGACTTGTTTGGGTGGTGGAGCTGGTGCTGTTTGGGAGGTAGTGCCATAGCATTGTTGGTAGGTAGGAAAGGCCGGGGATAAATTCACAGTTGAAGGCTTCTGAGGTTGAGCCAATTGTGGGATATAAGCAGGGTTGGCGGGATAAGCCGGTGGTGGATGCCACTTTGCCCAGGCCTGTTACATTTCGGCCATTTGTTGCTTTAGATTATGCATCTCTTCTTTCATCGCATTAACATCCAATTCATCCACCTCTCTTGACGGATTGACAATACTCACCTCTAGTTCTTGGTTTGCCATGTTCAGCTTGTCGTTAGACCGGGTGTTGTAGGAGTGAGTTGCCAGAATGCCAATCAACTAACCACCTGCTAGAACTCAAATACATCAACAATAACCTTGTTAGCAATTAGGGCTTTAACAGATTGGCAACCACACATTTTGGCAGTTAACTGTTTCTATTATGCATTTGATCGGTTGCATGCATCATCCCGGCTTTCCTTATTTCCATTTGCAACTTCTTTTATTTTCCCCTCTTTCTTTCTTTTTTGTTCTTTCTTTTTTCTTTTTTCTCTCATTCTTGCCTTTGCTTTCTCTTTGTGTTTATTCTCTCATTTCTCCCTCTTATTTTGCCATTGTTTCCTTCTCTCGGTTTCTTATTTTCTTTTCTTTGCTTTTCCTCTCTTTTTATTTGCCTTTCTTTTTTTCCTCTTTTTTTATTTGGTTACGGTCGAATCCTATGGAGATTGCCTACGTATCATGACCCCATATGAATCAGACCAAGCGTAGTTCTAGGTGACATAAATAAAAAATAAATAATAAAAATATTTTGGGATTTTCAATTTTTCATAAAAAGCAAATACTTTGATTACAATTACTCAAAAACTCACAGACTCAAAAGAAACTAACAGATTCTGAAAGGATGAAAATACAGACTCAGCAAGAACTAATAGACTCAAAATAAACTGACAGACTTCAAAAGCAAGAAAGTACAGACTCAAGCAAAGATCACGAATACATTAGTGCCTCAAATACTCCTGGGGCCCGCCGGGCATCATTCGGCCTCGCCACGGGCCTATATGCAAGATCACTTTGGAGCCTCTCCAAGTCACTCATTATCTGTCTAACAAATGTCATCACTGCCGCGAAGAAGGTGGTGCGAGTCATATCCTCATATGCTTGTCATTTCACAACAATGTAGTCGGCAATAGTTCTGATCCTCTCTCGGATTCTGCCCTTTTCCTGAAGCAATCACCCTATCTGCTGACTCCGGACTTCCAACACTTGAGAGTCGTGAAGGTGTTGATTTTGCAACTGTTGTATTTCTTCCTCCATCTGAGCCATCAAATCATAACAGTGTTCCCTATCAGCTTTGAAGTCCTTAACCTGCTTGGCTGCCTCATTCTCAAGAGTAATTACTTTTCTTTTCAGGCTGGTGATTGTCCCTTCATAGTTCCTTTTCATTTGCTGGACAAACTGTGCCCGCTCTTCCGTCTTCTTTGCCCATTGTGCCCGAACTTTTGCTAGACTGGCCTCAGACTTTTCCATGTCATCCTGGCACTCAAGGGATTTCTTTTTCAGACTACTTATAAGCTTTTCGTCCGCTCGACTTCTTTCCAGTTTTCTAGCAGCTATTTTCATCTTTCAGATTTGATCTTTGAGGGCTTCATTTTCCTGAGTTAATTTTTTCTTTTCATCCTCATATGCAGCGGCTTGCAAACCATTTTCAAACTAAATGTCCATGACTTGCTTTTCTAGCCTGCTTATGGTGGCCCTGTACTCGTTTTCTTTGGTCAGCCAGTGCCATTGCACCTGTGCTCCGTCGATGAACTGTTAGACATAGGGTCTCTTTGCGGGCCTTTCGGGCTCCTGATAAACTTAGGATCTTTTACCATACCAAGCAGGGTAACCAGGCTCCAACTCTCCTTTAGATAGATCTTGTACTTGGGTTTTAGGCTCTAAGAATCTGCACTGATGCCAAATCCAACGTACTTTTTCTTTTTGGAAGGTGACTTTTGGTTCTAAGTCAATGACCTGCCGACTCAAATCTTCATCATGTGGGATGGTCTGGTAGCGGCCTAACTGACGTAGGACTCTGTGCGGAGCATAAGGCTGGATATTCTGAAGACCCATCAACAGCAGAAAACACTCCTCAGTTGACATATAGATTACTTCACCGACTGAGAGCCACCCGAACTTCCATTCGATTTTGTTTGCAATCAAGGATCTCAAGTGGGAATGCCATTCTTTTGTACCCTCCGGGAACTCATAACCCTTTACCCGCTTTTCATTTTTTTTGATGCATTCGTGACCAGTCATACCGGAATTTAGCTATACCGGGTGATGGCAAAGGTGTTCCTCCATCCACAATTGTAACAGCATATAACACCCTTTAAAGAAATTTCCTTCTTCTCAGCAAAGGGCTAGATCTTGGTAAGTTTCTACCAAAATCATTGGCACTATGGTCCCATTTGCCTTTTTCATCATAAATTCAGCTATCCCCACGAGTCCCAACTCTATAGTCCTATCTTTTCTGGGGCAAATTAAGATACCCATGAATGCCATTATAAAAGCTAATCCTCTATGAGCCTCCCACTTGACTTGGTTTCCCGCATGAGTAAGATCGGTATCTGGTGTCTCGAAGCCATGGGGATTCCCGTAACGTCGGTACAGAAAATAGAAGGTACAGAATTTGTTGGCCAAATTCCCGTATCTGACGTCCCGAGGGATGCTTAACAAGTCCAAAAATTTGTGAGGGTTTACTGTTTTAGGTGCCTCCAGGTATTGCTTTCTAAGATTCCCCTCGAAACCGGCGTAGCCTGCTATCTCTTCCAGTGTAGGAGTTAACTTGAAATCAACAAAATGGAATACATTATATGCCGGGTCCCACAATGGTATCAAGGCCTCAATTATGTCCTTTCTCGGCTTAACATTCAAGAGCCCAATAAGACCACCCAACGCTTTTGTCACAACTTTCCTGCTGTCATCTCCCAATTCATGCCACCACATATGTAGCTCCAAAGGGATCTCTTCACGGACTGAGAAAGGTTCATTTTGATTTGTACTCATCCTGCACATTTATTAAGGTAATTTTAATTAAAACAAAACTATGACTCATTTTGACTCAAGAAGGATAACACCATTTTTCAGAAAGTTTATTTCAAACTAAAACCCAGTTTTTGTAATTACGGCATTTCAGCACTTCGGGGAATAAGATTTTAAGGCTGTACCTGCTAACTAGCCAAAAATTAAAAAAAATGACCAAAGGTGGCTGTTTTTGCAAAAACAGCATTCCGATGCCCTTTTAGGGACATTCGGCTATTTTTGACAAGAATGGCAACACCTTACTTATTTACCATAAAAATAAAATTTGTTCTTTTTAGGCTAGTTTTGAAAAAGGGAAGTTGGACCTGATGAGGGTTGCCTACGTATCCCACGCCCTGTGAGAATCAAACTGGTGTAGTTCGGGCAAATTAAAAAACCCAGCTATTTTTGAAAACAAAACCCCTTTTTTTCTTTGTTTTTTTCATTTTTCTCAAAAATTTAGCAGAGTTTCAGTACAATATGGACATTGATTTTTTCTCTTTCAAAGCAGGTGATTTACTCACTTAACCCTTACATTGCTATTTTCTTTTTCCAATTTTCTCCCATCACTCAAAAGCCGGTCAGCATGCAAACCCGAGGCAAATAATGCACAAGCAGCACGTAAAATATGCATCAGGATGGTCTGTTATTTTGGGTACACCTGTCCTAGACGGACCCAACCCCTGTGTTGAGTCCCCTAAGTTAAATGCACGTGATGCAACAAACGATCCTACTAGGAATCCGGCACGAGGCGGAGTTATTCTAGGTTTAAAAACCTGGATTTATTATTCTAGACCTGGCTTACCCAAGCGGACAACTCGAGCCGGGGGGTGGGGGTGAGGAGGGCAGTGTACCGGGAATACAGAAGCTTCGCCGATTTTGCAACTTGTCCGAACCTCATTCTAAATTTAGGTAATAGAAGAGAAGCTACACGAAGTGCACCCTTCTCCATGATTTAGAAGACTCAGAGAGAGGAAGGATTTCAGAGCAATTTATATACAGTTCATAGAATATCAAAGCAGTAAAAGCAACAGTTAGCACATTAGGCCCAAACATGTAACAAAATTAGATAAAGCCAAATATAACAATTTATTTAAGCTCGAATTCTTGAACCTTGAACCGTAGTTCTGGGTTCTTGGTCCCCAGTAAAGTCGCCAGAGCTGTCACACCTCTTTTTTCACTACACCCCAGAAGGGTGTATAATAAAGGAGTTTTTCCAATTAAAGGATAATCAAAACGGGATTATATTATTAAAAGATACAGAGTCATCACTTGGGAGATTTATGGAGTCCCAATCACCGGTTCAAATCCCAAATCGAGGAAAAGGTTGACTCTGTATTATAGTCCGCGAACCAGAAATCCTGGTAAGGAATTCTGTTAACCCGGGAGAAGGTGTTAGGCACTCCCGTGTTTCCGTGGTTCTAGCACAGTCACTCAACTGCTATAATTATCTGATTTTAAGAACATTTTGACCCTATGTGCATTTTAACTTTTAATCGCTTTTATTTATTTTTTAAAGAAGATTTAATGTCGTCTAAAATATGCCTTTGGATCACGTCACATGAAATGCACCCATAATCCGAAACACATTTTATTCAACGTTATAAGGATTTGGATTTGGGTCATATGAAATGCACACCCGAGTTTAGGAAAGTAATATTATTAAAATACGCGCCTAAAGCAACTACACGTTTTAGCTTTGTGGGGCCATGAATTTTGCTAAATGGCACGTCTCGAATTCTAAGGTTGAGTTTAAAATTAATTAAAGTGAGGGCCACGCAATTGTCATTTTTGTTCGGCATGGCGCACCTAAAATTATTCTACTTAAAAGGTCTCTAAACTAACTTTTGAGGGCCATAAACTTTGTTTGTTAAGTATGGCACTCCTCGAATATTGTTAAGAGCCTATTTAATTAAAATGTCAAATGATTAACGATTTCCCCAAAAAAACTTACAAAAGAAGGTTAATTTTTTGTAACGACCAGACCCGTGGTCTCAGGTATTTCCTCTTTGTTTTCCCCGTTTTATACTTCTATATGTTTCATTACATGTGTTTGGTGAATTTGAAGTAATTCGGATAGAGTTTGGTTGGAAATGAGACACTTAGTCTCTTTTAAGAAGACTTAAGTTGGAAAAGTCAACCGGATGTTGACTTATGAGTTAGAGGGCTCGGAATTGAATTCCGATGGTTCGGTTAGCTCAGGAAGATGATTTAAGGCTTAGGAGCGCAATCGGAAGTAATTTTTGAGGTCCGGTGAAGAAGTTAGCCTATATTGGCGAAGTTGGAATTTTGGCGAATTCCGGTTGATAG
>MU722254.1:37667-94587 GCA_026770625.1 Nicotiana glauca
TATTCATTTTGATTAGTATCATAAATTCATATTCGAACTGCTATATAACAGATTAACTGCTTTAAGTGGTGTTCTGAGATGGTCTGGCTGGCCTTGTCTTCACGAGAGGCGCCATCACAACTGGGTTCGGGAATTGTGTCGTGACTTTTTTTTAAAAACTAATGGGTTGAATCCAGCTTCCAATGAACTAATGGTTTAATGAACAGAGGCTGCCCAGTTTGGGCCCAAGCGTGAGCCCAAAAACATGACAGGGCTGCACCAACTAATAATTTCTAAAGCCAATCGTACTGGCCCCATTGATAAGGCCAACAATTTCAACCGAAGTGGACTTATAGTCCAAAACTCACAAAACAGCTCAAATCAAACTTCCAGGCGTCTGTACACCCAGAAAGGGAAAAATGGGCTTGCCTGAAGCCCAGTAGAACAAATGTATCAATGCAGAGCTGCACCCTTAGAGTATTTGGGCCACACGCTACAGGCCAATTCTGTGATCCAATATACACAAACAATTACAACCACAATGCTTTAAAATATTCCAGAAAAATTAAAACTAATTTTAATTATCCCTAAGCATGATCAACATATGCTCTAATATCAAACCATGTTTATAGAGAAGGCATAATCCTATAATGACTCGTTCACTATCACCCCGCTACTCAAAATTTAGTATTATGCCCAAATTTTAAACAAAAATAGCATGCACGATTTCAGTAATAGCCAGAACACCTATTAACATAGATTTCAATTGAAAGTTTAACACTCTAACCTACACTTATTATTTCAGTAAAATCAGTAATGAATGCCAAAGCACATGCCAACTTCCAATTTGGATGAAATAGACACAAGCATACATGAATTAATTGAATCCTCCAACATCACAACTTCAAAATTCGTACTCAAAACATGCTATACTATATGTCAGTGCCATTCATTCATTAATACACTAGAGCTTTTAACACCATATAACATTCCAGAATTACTTCCTAAAGAAAAGAAAAAATAAATAAACAAAGTGCCTCAATACAATCCTTAGTTATTTAAGCCATACAATGAGAAGTGAACCCTAAGTAGTGACACACTCTAACATAGGATTCAAAAAGTTCAATATCATTCTAGCTAGACCTAAACAACTCAAATCTCAACTAAGCAGATGTCATTTAGAAGGGTAAAATATAGGAAAGTAAAAGGAACACAACTATAAACTAATGGTATAACATCCAAACACTTAGAACTCCAACTTCCATTTCTCAGTCTTCAATCAAGTATCATATTATGTAAGTTTCAGGAATGTTTACCTAGAACAGCCAAAATAATTATAGAGACTCAGCAGTTGAAGGGGTAGGCTCAGCAGTAATTAACCAGCAGAAACAACCTGTAAGATCAGCTTCGAACAGGCAAAAATGTGCAACAATCAAGTTCAATTAGCCTAGCAGACTTTAAGATGATTTTTGCAAACTAGCTTCAAACCATTTTATGCTCAGACGTGACAAAATTATTTCAAGAACTTGAAAAGAAATCAGAAACACTGAGGATCTAATGAAACAGTAAAATTTATATTTCTGTATGTGAATTAGAGTGTTCAAGCCGCTTAAACTAAAAAGCAAAGGGCCTTTATATAGGCATGCCTAATGCAGCCTTGGCCTGATTAACCAATTCCTTTTTACCCCCTTATTTTCATTTGTTATACCCTTTTTAACCCTCTAAAATATCTGAAAATCCTTACTCTTAACAAACTAGTGCTCATATTATCATCTAGAGCCTTCCCCCTAACGGAAATGATTCCTTCACAACCTGAATTCCCTAAATTAACCTTTGCCTAACCAGTTATTATGACCCCTGCCCCCCTCTTTTGGGACCCCTTTAAGTTTCTAGACCTACAATTGACTCCCCTATAGATTTATGAAGTGTGACAAACAGGACTACTCAAATGCAAAAGCTTCAAACAGATCAAAAGGTGTAATTCTTCAAAAGAAATGCACAACATTTGACAATTGAAAACAAACTAAGCATGAACCAAACCCAACAAGCCCTCACAGGATTACTAAGCCAATATTTAAACAGAAACACAACCCACGAAATTTATTGCAATTAAACTAAACAAACTTAAACAAATTTAGACTAACTATTCAATCATGAACTCATCAAAGAAGCAAAAAAGAAGAAAAGGAACAAAGGTACCTGAGAACGAAATCCAAGGTGAACCTTAACGGGTAGAAACCAAATGCTAAAGTCATCTCGAGATAGATGAAACTTGAGGATAATCAGTTTTTCCTTGATAAGAACAATCAATTAGCCTCTAATTTGGGCTAAATCGGAGTTTGAAATTGACATGAGCAAAGGTTATTGATGCAGGGACTCGAGTTTTAAATGGTTTTGGGAAGATTAGGTTTAGGTATGATCTTTTGATTCAAAAAATAAGTCAGCCTTGGGGGATTTGAAGGGCATGGGTTAGGGATTTGGGAAGAGGTAGTGATAAGAGTTCCAAGGTGTATTTTTGGGGTAATTTGGTGGCCGCGCCGCTACCAGAGAAGCTGTGGCGGCGCTAGGGTTCATGACTTTGAAAAAAAATCGAGGAGTTTGAGAGAGTTTTGAGGGAAATGGGGTATGGATCTAGGATGGGGAGGTGGAGGAGAAGCGAGGGTGTTATTTTCACGGTGATTGAACGCCGGCCGTCGCCGTAGGTGATTTTCGGCCGGCGGCAGGCGATGGCTTAAGGAAGAGTGATGAGAGATGATCATAGGGTGGTTCTGAGATAGCGGGGTAGGGATTTTCAGACCGTTTTATACTAATGATATCCCACTTCCTAGCCGTTAGATCATCTAACCTAGACGTCTAGGATTAACCCCACCCTGTATGACGTCGTTTGGGAGGTGAGGGGAGATGGACCGGGTTCTGGGTCATTTGGAGTGGGTATTTTAGTTGGGTTTGAACGGGTTTCAGGTGAAGGGATGGTTTGGGCTTGGAAAATTTAGAGAATTGGCCCAAACAATTGATCTTTTATTAATGCAACCATTTTCTTTTCATTTTCATTTTCTTTTTTTTTTCATTTTTAGATTTTGTTAAATACAACATAAAAACCTAATTTAAGTCTAAAAACAAAATTAATACTAATTGCATTTTCCAAAATTAACTAAGTCCTAAATTAAAGAAAACTATAAAATTCGAAGTTAAAAGGCCAAAAAATGCAAAATAAACTATTTTTTGTTATTTTCTTTCATACTTGCCAAAATTGATTAACTAATTAATCTAAAAATATAAAATAGGACCCTGAATGCAAAAGCGCATATCTTTTGTATTTTTTTATTAATTAAACAAAAATAAAAGTGCACAGACAAATGCAAACAATTAACAAAAAATGCCAAAAAATTCACAAAATTGCAAATAATGAAAAGCAATTATTTTGTTTTGAAATTATGGGTGTAATTCATATAGGGCAAAAATCACGTGCTTACAAACGCGAAGAATATTTTTATATTAGCCAAAATTAACCTTACGCGAACGCGACTCACCCTCCGCGAATGCGATGCTTCAGGCTTTACACTTACGCGAACGCGTTCCCTCATACGCGAACGCGAAGAACAATTGCTCTTGGACCCCATTTCCTTATACATGAACGCTAGCATAATCATGCGAACGCGAAGCACCCACTCTTAGCCTTCCCCAAACACGAAGGCTTAAATTCCTGCCTCCCAGATCCCATCTACGCGAATGTGACATACCCCTCGCGAATGCGAAGGGTTATTTTCTGCAACACCTGAACTCTCAAAATCTGCAACTTTTCAACTTAGAAAATGGTTCGATTGACCACCCGAAACTCACCCGAGGCCCCCGTGACCTCAACCAAAAATACCAACGCATCCTAAAACCTTATTAAAATTTTTTCCAATCATCAAAACACCTCAAACAACATCAAATTCACCAATTCACATCGAATTCAAGCTTAAGTTTTCCTAAAACTTTCGAAACATGCTTTTGATAAAAAATCCAACCAAACCACGTCCGAATGACCTTAAATTTTGCGCACATATCCCAAATAACATAACAAAGCTACAACAACTCTCAGAATTCCATTCCGACCCTTGGATCAAAATTTCACCTACCAACCGGAAATCGCCAAAATACTAACTTTGCCAATTCAAGCCTAATTCTACACCGGACCTCCAAAACCAATTCCGATCACGCTCCTAAGTCATAAATCACCTCCCGAAGCTAACCGAACCATCGAAACTCACATCCAATCCCTCTAACACATAAGTCAATATCCAGTTGTCTTTTCTAACGTAAACCTTCTTAAAAGAGACTAAGTGTCTCATTTCTTACCAAATCCAATCTGAATGTAAACTAATCAACTTGCTCATATAAAACACGGATAACAAAGCATAAAGAAGAAAAAATGGGAGAAAAGGAGTAATAACTCATGAGATGACTGGCCGGGTCGTTGTAGGTTTCCTTCAAATCAACAACCACTACCATCAAGTTAGCTCTCTCATTTTCTACACTATTTATTTTTTCAATGAAAAATTCATTTTCTTTTTCAATATTAGCTATGGTTTCATTTAGATCCACTATACATACCACTATATCATCGCTAGATTGTTTAGCATCTCCTAGCTCTATGATCAAGATCTCTTTATCATTAATAAGGCTATAATATGAATCAATTAGAACATTTGCTAATGACCTTAACTTATTAGAAGAGTAGGATTTCAGATTTTTCTAAACATCCATGAAATTTACCTCAACATTTTCATCCTCTTTATCATCGTAAGACTGAGCCATCAGCGCAAACAGTGAGTCATATTTCGTTGCTTCAGTTTCCACTGCCATCATGCAGCTGTTTTCTGCATCTGGTTCCTTTTCTAATTCACTGGAGGAATCTTCCGAAGAAGCAAGAGCCCGCTTCACAATATTGTCAGCTGCACTTTTTCGACTCAATCGTTTGTCTGGAACCGGGTTCCTTTTTGCTGCTTTGTCAAGGTTTTGTTTGTATTGCTCCTGTTAGAAGTGGACAGTCTTTGATAAAAATGCCCTAACTTCCACGCTTGTGACAGAGATTATTATTCCTTGCTTACTTGAACTGCCCCTATACCACCATTTCTTCAAACCATATTTTGAAACCTTTTAGAAAGATAGGCCATATCACTATCTTCTTCACTTGAGTCACTGTTTTCAGCCTTGAGCACCAGGTTCTTTTCCTTCTTTAGCTCTCTCTTTTCACTGTCTTTCTTTCTTTTTATCTCGTATGTCTTCAGATTACTAATCATATCATTCGTGGTTAGAGTTTGTAGATCTTTAGCTTCAGTGATGTCATTCACCTTACTCTCCCAAAAGCAAGGTAGAACACTGAGATTTTTCCTTACAAGCTTGTTTCTCGGAATAATATCTCCAAGTGAATGAAGCTCGTTTATGGTTTATGTGAATCTAGTGTGCATATCTTGTATAGACTCATCGTCCTTCATTCTGAAGAGCTCATACAGTGGTGAGCATGTCAATCTTGGACTGTTTAACCTAAGTAGTTCCTTCATGTGAGGTTTGCAATGCTTCCCATATTTCCTTGGCAGAATTACAAGCTGAGACTCTGTTGTACTCATCAGGTCCTATACCACATACCAAGATTTTCTTGGCATGATAGTTCTTTTCTATGGCTTTTCTATCAATATCACTGTACTCTTTTCTATCTTTTGGCACCATTGGACCAGTTTCTCCAAGCTTCTTCATAGGAACATGTGGAACATCACATATGATGTCCCATATTTTTGAGTCTTCAACCATTATAAAATCATGCATACGAGTCTTCCACCAGCCGTGGTACTAACCATTGAATCTAGGAGGTCTGTCGGCTGATTGTCCTTCCTCAAAGTTGGGTGGAGCAACCATTGAGATCCTTTCTAGGTGTTAACCTTTTAGAAAGAACCTGCTCTTATACCAATTGCTAGTTTATATGATTCCACCAAACTATAGGGTACCTGGTCCTATATGATTTTCCACTAAGAATACTAAGGAATCAGTAAGTAAAAGAGATGGGATTTTTACGTGGAAAAATCCCACTCAAGGGACAAAAACCATAACCTACACTTGTAGGCTTTTGGCTTCACTTACTTGTAATCACCTATTACAAGCCATTTTTTAATGACTCTATTATAAAGACTTCAACTCAACTAACTCGTGGTAAACTTACCACAAGCCACTTTGTCACTCACTAGTTACAATGAATTTAACTTATGACTAACTCTAGTCACAACACAAACTTAGAAGGTTTGTGATTTTGCATTTCCAAAAACACAGATTCTAAGAAAGCAAGATAGGAGTTACAACGAATAAAAAATAATAAGATTACAACTCAACTACATATACACATAGACTCATTGAGAAATTAATCCTTTAGTGGAGTTGTCTTCTTGTTCAAGACACACTTGTGACTTCAATGCTGGATAGAGTCTTTAATGCTTGAGAGAATATCACTAAATGCTCAAGTAAATGTCTTGTGCCTTGAACCATGTTGTTATACTACCAAAGACATCACAAGCATGATGTCAATTCTTGGTACATACCTCTTCAATGAGAAGCAATTGCTGCAATGTCTGCTACATTGTCGCGCGTACAGTTGCAGGCAGTCACTTTCTGTAATTGCTTTCAAGCTGAATAGTTGACTTGTACTTCTATTAGAGAACACCAAGGGATCATGTCCCTGTCATGTTCCTCTTTGTAGCAGTTCATTAGCTGGAGTTCAGGCTGAACTTCATTCATTTGAAAAGTGTACCAAGTGAGTCAGGTTCCCTTTATGGTTCTTAACATTAAGTTTGTTAGATCATCAAAACATAAGAAACATAAGGCAAATACATTGAAAACCCATCAATTTCCCCCTTTTTGTACATGTTGACTTTTTATTTGGCTTTATTAATTTTGTGTATATTGTGATTTAATTGTGCATAATGTGCTGCCTGTTCGATTTTTACTGTTATTGATATTGTTGAACTGTACATATAAACTGTTTTCTCACGCATCCCCTCTGAGTCTTATTGAAATTAAAAATTGGACTTTTGCTTGGCATAACTCGCTTTATTTGAGATAGCCAAGGTGCATGTCACCCGGTGAGGGATTTTAGTCACACATGTTTTAGCGGGGGAGCACCACCAATTAAGCCGAAAAGCAATGCTACCGGTACACTGACCCTCCTCGACTCGAGTTGTCCGCTCGAGTATGCCAATCTAGATACCTTCCCCACCAATATTTAAACCTAAATGAACAAACCTCATGCCGGATATCCCTAGGTTCGCTTTATGTACATCACGTGCATTTGACTTCGCAAAACTCGGCACAGGGGCCAGGTCCGAATAAGACAGATATCCTCTTTGAGACCATCATATTCACTTGTGTGCTACTTGATACATCATTTGGAAGGCTTACTTGCATTGTCGACCGGCTTTAGAAACTTAGTGTAGCGGAATTATTAGAAAAAAAGAAAGAAAAGGGAATCATTATTCTAGTCTAGTGCAAATAAACCTTTGTTTTAAAAAAAAATAAAAAGAACTAAAAGATTTTGTAGTAGTCTGATGTGAGGTGTAAAGATTAATTTTCATAAAAATTGAAAAGATAAAAGTACTCTGTTTCATGAACTACGCGGGTTTGATTCTCACCGGATGTGAGATACGTAGCCAACTTCCATCGGGTTCAGCCCGCACTTTCCAAAAAAAAAAGAGAATAAAATTCTGCATGTACATAAAATTTTCGAAAAAAATGCTATTTTGGTCGCATTTTTACTGTTTTGCCCTTGTATTCCGGTTGTTTTGCCAAGACAACCTTAAAATATTTCTAAGAAGTACTGAAGGGACATTTTTTTAAAAATAGCTACTTTATCTATCTTTATTCACTTTTTACTATTTTGCCCTTATGTCTGGCCATTTGTTTTGTCGAGACAACTTTAAACTTTTTCGGAAGTATTGGATGGCTATTTTTGCAAAAGTT
The DNA here is from genome assembly GCA_026770625.1 of Nicotiana glauca. Classification (NCBI taxonomy): domain Eukaryota; kingdom Viridiplantae; phylum Streptophyta; class Magnoliopsida; order Solanales; family Solanaceae; genus Nicotiana; species Nicotiana glauca. The sequence continues at coordinate 45,633 of MU722254.1, forward strand.
GCCATTTTTATCTAGTTTTGTATGGTCATATTTGTTGAGACAACCTTTGAACCCTTCTCGAGAGTAGCTAAGGGCCCTTTTCTTAGAAATAGTTTTTATTTATTTATCTTGTCTATTTTTTATTATTTTGTTCCTATGTTTGGTTGTTTTTATTGAGACATCCTTTATGCCTTCTGCAGAAGTATCAAAAGGCCATTTTCATCATAATAGCTATATTTTCTACTTTTATCATCTCAACTTTTGTGTCCGGTAATTTCAAAAAATATATATTATAATAATAATTAAATAAAAATAAAAAATAGATCGAGTCCTAAATTGGCAAAAAAAAAAAAGAATGATCAGAATTTGCATATGGTTTAAGTAAGTCCTGACCATTTTTATCTTATTCTTAGGTTCACCATGAGTTCTCCACAAAGAAGCAGTCAGAAAGGGTAAGGGACAAGACACCTCCTATGTTCTTGATCAAAGATAAGATCCCGAGTAGTCTCTGTAATTGGTGGGCTAGTTATGCTACGTGTGAACAGAATCAAGTATTTAAGCACCTCAAGTTCCTCAAAACATTATGGGAATTAAGACTAATAGAGATTTAATCGAGGCTCTCGTGGGTTTTTGGGACCCCGTGAACAATGTCTTCAGGTTCAAAGATTGTGAAATGACGCCTACATTAGAAGAATTAGGTGGGTTCACCGGATTGGGAAGAGACCTTCGTGGGAAAAAGCCTGCTGCTCCGAGAAAATTTGATGTGAGAAACTTTTTAAAGAAGTTATGCCTCCGTCGAATTCCAATGGTTTGCTTAAACGAAGGTTGGGTTCCGTTGGAATATCTTTATGACAGATTTGGGGATGAGAAAGTATTTGAGAACTTCTCGAGCATAGAATTCGTCAATCAGTTGAGTTATAACATTTGGAGGGAGTTGCGAATCTTCGCGTTCATGATATCATTTTTAGGGATCATGGCCTTTCCAGAGCGTGGTGGGCATATCAGAATTAGATTGGTTACAGTACTCTCGTATTTGCAAAGTAGCAAGGCTCACACCATTCTTCCCATGATTTTGGGAGATATTTTTCAATCTTTGACCTGTTGTCAAGAAGGTGGAGATTACTTCGAGGGATGCAACATTCTACTGCAGATGTGCTTCATAGAGCACCTTTATCATCATCTAATAGTAGTAAATTTCAATGATATTGGGCTGATTACATTAGATCTCACCCAGACCGAGCTGCAAGTTGTAATCTTCCAAAGAAGATGAGGGCCTGACAGACATTACTTGGTTCATTGAGTGCTGATACAATCACTTGGAACTACTACTGGTTCCCTTCTACTGGGTCATCATATGTCAACATATCGCTCATTCTTCATATTCATGGGTTTTAGAGGTTTTCAACCCTACGTACCCCTACGCGTCATGTGCCAGTTAGGGAGAGAGAAAAAGAGGCCCCCGATTCAGGACATGCATCTGTTCGTGTAGGAATTCAAGGGAGAGGAACCTCCAAGGGAATCATATGCAAAAAGGAATCACATGCGTCTATTCGTGTGAGATGATAGCTGATCATGAATGTGGGGAGGTAAACCTCGCATACCTTGAGTGGTTTCATAACCAGGCTATTCCCTAGCAAAGGCTAGAAAGATCCATACGACTTGCAGTTGATTGGGATAAGGAGATCGAGTCTAGAGTTAGAGAAACCAAAAGGGAAGTGGCATAAGAGTTCTAATCTCGTATCGACATTTTACAAGAAGATAGGGGCATTCTGGAGACAGATATGGACATGCAATAAGCTGATTTTGAGAGGGAAAAGGCTCAGTGGGCACAAGAGAGGCAAGCACTCAAAGCTCAAATTAGGTAGAAAAAGTGATTACTACCGCTCAACAACAGGAAGAAAGAGAAGCCCAGTTCAAGGTGGTCCGTGGTCATGAGCGCAGAGGTTTTGCTCTATTAATCCAAGGTATAAAGGATCAGATAAAGGGAGTTGAGTCAACCAAGGAGAGCCAGATCACAGAGTTTGAAGTAGAAAGACATCACTACCAAAGTATTATCAATCGATTGGAGGGGGAGTCATTAGAAATTCAGTGCCAGAAAGATATGGCCTTGGAGCGCGAGTGTGATGCGTTGGATCTAGCTGAGACCCGTGGTCAGAAAAATCAAGAGTTGCATTTGGCTCAGGAATACATTAAGGGAAAGATCCTCAAAGTAGCCATATATAATTCATGAGCATACAAGAGTTGCTAGGGAATGACGCCTGAGCAGTTTGCAAAAGTATCATTAAGCATCGCTCGTCATATATCTGCAGACTTGGAGAGGATATACCGCAATGTTGGGGGTTAGCCACAGGAACAAGCGCCTTGATTACAGTGATGCTGGTGGTACTGCAGAGATCAAAGTCTTCTTTTAGTCAATTGCCCTTTTAATTATTTTGTTGTCTTTGAGTCTGTAAGTGTCTTTTGGTGTTTTGAGTTTTGTTGTTTTGCTTTTTATCCTAAAAAGTCTATTCGAGTCAAGTCTGGTCTTGTTTAAATGTTTATCTAATTCTTGTTTTTGAGTTTTGTATTAAAAAAATAAAAATCAATGAAAAAGTTTGTTTTAGAAGAATTTGAAAATGAACCCAAAAGGTTCGATCAAATATTTTGCATATATATATATATATATATATATATATATATAAAACCCTATTTTTGTAATTTTAAAAAAAATATATGGTCATGTCCCTGAACTACATAATGATTTGATTTATGTAGTGACATGATACGTAGGTAACCTCCAAAAGGTTCGATCAAATATTTTTCAATGACTCTAAAATGAGGGATAAAAATAAGGCAAGTGAAAGAAAAAGCAAAAAAAGAAAGAGAAGAAAATAAGAGCGTCAATAAGCAGCAACCTTATAAGACGAAATGAAAGATGAAGCCTTCCAAAAACATGTTAGAAATGGTGATAATGTTAGGGACATGGCATATTACATGTAATTCATATATATAAAATTCTTAACTCTAACACGTTTGTTGTCTCTTATATAGTAAGCTAAAGGTGGTCGGTTTGTGGTGAAACTGGCAACACATCATTACTTCACAAGATCTAAGGGAATGGTGGAAATGGATAACAGTGATGAAATCGAGCTGTTCAGTAACAATACGCAGGGTCAGTTAGTTAAGCAAGAATCGGAGGAAATAAGAAAATTGAGACAATAACTTTCAGATGTATATCAAGCTTGGGTTTCCGATCAACGTCCACCCCACGGTCCCTCAGAGGGAACTTCCGTCTTACCCTAGGCTACTCAACCACCGCTCCATGCAGCAAGCGATAACATTTTCCCACTAGGTTATGTGCCAAACTACAGACTCCATGCTGCCCCTGTTACCTCTAATATGCGACCTTCAGTCGCACCGACTAGGAATACCCCTCTCGTCGTGTCTGGTGCACCGGTATATATAATCCCGCCATCACCTTCTGTGATGAGGCCAAAAAATGAGCCACCATATCACGCTAACACTGATCCACCATCTCATGCTTATGATGGACAATACTATTCTCCAAATATGGCTTTCAGAGTCTCGACTCCATATAATCAAACTCCTCATACGAGTCACCAGTGGAAAATGAAAAGCCTGCCAAGACGGTTGAGACAGATATATGGCCAGGTAAATAAAGAGTCTTAAACATAACATAAAGAATATACATGGACTAGGTGGTCACAAAAGTGTTTCATCCAGTGATCTATGCATGTTCCCTCACATCCATTTGCCACCAGGGTTCAAGACCCCATTATTTGAGAAATATGATGGACACGACAACCCTATCGTCCACTTGAAAAGGTACTGCAACCAGCTAAGGGGTGCAGGAGGAAAAAAAGAGTTGATGATGGCTTATATTGGGGAAAGTCTTGTGGGGGTAGACTCCGAATGATTCATTGACCAAGATATATCTCATTGGCATGTCTGGGACGACATGGCCTAGGCCTTTGTCAAACAATTCCAGTACAACATTGATATTGCACCATATCATAATTCCTTGTCCAATATGAAGAAAATGCTGACTGAAAGCTTTAGGGAATATGCCATCAAGTGGAGAGAGCAAACGGCTAGAGTTAAGCCACCAATGGATAACCATGATGTCCATAATGGGAAGACCTTTTGCAGAAGCAATTAAAATAGGGTAGATGGTTGAAAATGGCCTCATGACCAAAAGAATTGTAAGTTAAGCTACTCTAAAAGCCACCACCCAAGCAATCCAAAGTGGTTCGGGAAGTTTGGCAAATAGAAAGAAGAGAGATGAAGAGTCCATGATGACTTCGAGATCCAGGGAAGTTCAAAGAGGGGCATCACACCCTTATGTGCAAGTTCAGCTGGGGCAATCCATCTACCCTCAACATTATTATCCCCCGTCAATTCCTCAATACTCTGTGGGCCCATCATAATATACAGTGTTCAATGATCAATCCTATGCTCCGCCTCCCAATCTGTAGGTATGGGCACCAGCTCCAAGGATCCCCCGACCTCAACAACAAAATATTCGGGCACCCTACAATGCTCATCCCAGGCAAGATTATGGTCAAGAGTAGAGGTCGATGGAAAAATTTAGTCCATTGGCTGAATCATACTCTAGACCATTACAGAAGCTGAAGCAAATGGGTGTGATTGGATCCATCTCTCCCCACCATATGCACCTTATTCAAATGGATTTTAAGCAAATGCTAGATGTGAATATCATTCAGGTGCCCCTAGACATAGCACCGATGACTGTTGGACTCTAAAAAGAGCCATAGAAAGACTCATTTATGAAAAACTAATTGTAGTGATGAATGGAGAGGACCCTCCTAATGTGACAAACAGCTCGTTACCACCACATAATAATGTTCATTTTGTGGGAATGATTGGCTGAGATCAAGAATACAAGCTGGTTGGTTGACTAAAAATGACAATAGGAGCGATCCAAAGAGGAACATGTCTGGAAGCAAGTCCAAGCAAAGATGTGCCGTTGATTGTGAAAGGCGCCCCGAGCTCAGAAAAAGTAACTTTGTTTGTTCCCAAGGTCTCGTTATTGGAAGTTCGCTCTAATGATCCAAGCCCAAGGTTGTATGTACTTAGAGGTCACCTCATCACAAGGCAGAATCAGGGAGGTACAAAAGGTATAACAGAGCCGATCATAATAAAACCTTCCGTGCAACCCCCCGTGACAAACACGAAAACCACTCCTTGGAACTACAACAAGACTGTGATGACCTACAAAGGCAAGGAAATCATATAAAAAGTGGGGAAAGCTAGAGGTTTGACTCGATCGGGGAGATGTTACTCTCTAGAAGAGTTGAGGAAGGCCAAGCAAATCAGAGAAGGCCAATTGCCAATAAAGAAACCAGTCACTGAAGTAGAGGCGGAAGAGTTTTTTAAAAAGATAAAAGTTAAGGATTACTTAATTATTGACCAGCTGAGAAAGACTTCTGCACAAATCTCTCTACTATCTTTACTCCTACATTCCAAAGAGCATGCCCATGTATTAATCAAGATCCTAAATGAGGCACATGTCTCAGAGGAGACCATAGTGTATTAGTTAGAGAAGATGGACAACATATTTTTCGAGGTGAACAAAATCTCCTTTACTGATGATGAACTTCCCTAGAAGGGAGCCGAGCATAACAGGGCTTTGCACTTGATGGCCAAATGTGAGGGGCATTACATAAAAAGAGTGATGGTTGATGGAGGCTCAAGTGTAGATGTATGCCCTCTCTCTACCTTGTAAAGCATGAAGATCAATATAGACAGAATTCGACCCAGGAATGTCCGCATCCAGGCTTTTGATGGCTCAACGAGAAATACCATTGGGGAGATCAACCTTACCATGACGACTGGGCTAGTTGACATTGAGATTGTCTTCCAAGTAGTGGACATGGTCACTTCTTATAATTTTTTTCTTGTAAGGCCATGGATCCATACGGCCCGAGCTCTTCCATCCACCTTGCATCAGATGCTCAAATTCGAATATGACAGGCAAGAAATCATTATTTACGGGAAAGACGAGTCTTCCATTTATAAAGACCTGTTAATCCCATGTATTAAGGCCAAGGAAGGGTATGAATCCATTGTCTATCAGGCTTTTGAAGTGGTTGTTGTGGACCATGTTGAGGAAGGAAAGCCCATTCTGCATCCTCGTCTTTTCGCCACATCTGTAATGGTGGCTGCAGTTATGCTGAGGCAAGGGTATGAGCAAGGAAAAGGCTTAGGGGCATCATTGCAAGGAATTTTGGAGCCTATTTCTCCGTTCAGTCACTAAGGTACTTTTGGCTTAGGCTTCCGGCCAACACAATTATACGCAGACAAAGCCAAACACCGCAAAAAGCAAGGATGGGACTTGCAACAGCCTATCCCTCACATTTTCTACACTTTTGTTAAGCCACGACTCCAAGAGGGTCCAAATTCCTTAGCGCAGGCAAACATTGATGAAATTTGCCACGGCCTTAGCCAGATATTTTCTGAACTAAATATGATCCAGAATGTTAAAGGCACTAGTCGTACTGGTATTCAACTAATTGGCCCAAACACCATGCTCAACAACTGGGAAAAAACTCCCCTCCCTACAAGGAAGGAGTCTTGGTAGTTTGCTTTTACGACATCTTTTTGTATTTTGGGTTACTTTCAGGGTTTTAATCCAAACACCTCAGTATGATTGTTTTGTTTTGATGTTAACCCTTCTATCCTTTCGAATTCAATGAAATGCAGTTTAGTTTCCTATTAAGTTTTGTATCGTTTCCTTTTCCTAATTCCTGTCATTTTATTTCCATTTTAGTTTTGTTAATGCCGGCTTTAATAACATACATGCATGCAGAATTCACACCCAGATTTTAAAAAGCTATCTAACATTGAAATAATGCATCAAGAAGTTGAATATGATGAAGATGATGTTGTTGAGGAAATAAAAAGAGAGTTCAAACAATTTGAAAACAAGCCTAAACCCAACCTCTATGAGACCAAGCTGATTAATATCGGAAGTCATGAAGAAGTTCGAGAAACGAAGATAAGCATTCACACTGAAAAAAAACCCAGAGATGACTTGATTTAACTTTTATTTGAATACAAAGATGTGTCTGCTTGGTCTTATGATGATAAATCAGGTTTAAGTGTTGATCTAGTAGTTCATAAGCTTCCAACATATCCTGATTTTCCACCAGTCCAACAAAAGCAATGAAAATTTAAAACAGACATGAGTGACAAAATAAAAGAGGAAATAATGAAGCAACTGAGCACCAATGTGGTCAGGGTTGTCCGATACACTACCTGGGTGGCAAATGTTGTTCTTGTATCAAAGAAGGATGGAAAAACCAGAGTGTGTTTATTACATGGACCTGAACAAAACAAGTCCAAAGGATAATTTTCCTTTACCAAACATCCACATTCTTGTAGATAATTGCACAAAGCATGAGATATAATGGTTTATCGATTGCTATGTTGGGTACCACCAAATTCTAATGGATGAGGATGATGCAGAAAAGACCGCTTCACCACTCCACGGGGTACTTATTATTACAGGGTCATGCCATTCGGTTTGATGAATGCAGGGGAAGCTTATTTGAGGGCCATGACTAATATTTTTCATGACATGATACACAAAGAGATTGAAGTATATGTCGATGATGTCATCATAAAATCAAAGACACAGGCTGATCACCTACGTGATTTGAAAAAGTTCTTTGAACGGCTTTGAAGGTATTACCTTAAACTTAATCCATCCAAGTGTGCATTTGGGGTTCCATATGGGAAACTCCTCAATTTTATAGTCAGCCAAAGAGGCATTGAATTGGATCTATCTCAGATAAAGTCCATTCGAGATCTGCCACCCCTTAAGAACAAAAAGGAAGTCATGAATTTGCTCGAGAGGTTTAACTACATTAGTAGGTTCATTGCTCATCTCACAACCACGTGCGAGCCTATCTTTAAGTTGCTGAAAAAGGATGCCGCTATCAACTGGACAGATGATTTCCAAAAAGCTTTTGATAGGATCAAAGATTATCTGTCAAAACACCTTGTACTTGTCCCACCTGAACTTGGTAGGCCATTATTTTTGTATCTATCGGTGATGAATAATTCCTTTGGATGCATTCTGGGTCAACATGATCAACAGTGAAAAAGGAACAAGCGATCTATTATTTGAGCAAAAATTTCACCAATTATGAGGTTGAGTACACCCTTTTAGAGAGGCCCTATTGTGCCTTGACTTGGGTCACTCAGAAGCTGAGACTTTATCTTTTGGCCTACACTACTTACCTCATATCCAGAATAGATATTTTGAAGTACATCTTCCAGAAGCCAATGCCCACTGACAGGCTCGCAAAATAGAAAATCCTGCTCATATGGTTCGACATTGTCTATGTCACTCGCACCGCGATGAAAGCACATGCTTTGGCAGAGAATCCAGTTGATGATGAGTACATGCCACTTACCACATACTTCCTAGACGAAGAGGTCAACTTAATATAGGAAGTAGTTCCGGACGATTGCCCTATATGGAAAATGTATTTTGATGGGGCTGTCAATATCAAAGGAGTTGGGATCGTGAAAATACTCATCTCACCTATTAGACAGCATTACCCTGTAATGGCCGACCTCGGTTCTTCTGTACCAATAATATGGCAGAATATAAAGCTTGTATCATGGGTCTGAAAATGGCCATCTATCTAGATGTGCATGAACTATTGGTTATGGGAGATTTTGACTTGCTTATCCGGAAAGCCCAAAGCGAGTGGGAGACTAGACACATCAAGCTTATTTTGTATAGACAATGTGTGCAAGACTTGAGCAAAAGATTCAAATCCATCGAGTTTAGGTACATTCCCAGGTTTCACAACGAGCTAGCCGATGCCTTGGCTACTTTAGACTCGATGCTCCCTTATCCAGGAAACACCCATATTGATCCACTAGAAATCCAGGTTCAGAATCAACAAAGTTACTGCAATACAATTAACACAAAACAAGATGATGAACCATGGTATCATGATATAAAATGATTCCTGAAAATAAAAGAATATCTAGAGCATGCGAAAGGAGATCAAAAAGAGCTATACGGTGGCTCTCCAGTGGTTTCTTCCTAAATGGGGAAATTCTGTACAAGAGGACCCCAAATTTAAACTTGTTGAGATGCATAGATGCCAAAAAAGCAGAATTATGAGTGAAGTGCATTTGGGGGTATGTGGACCTCACATGAATGAATATATTTTGGTGAAGAAGATTCTGCAAGCAGGGTATTATTGCCTTGCTATGGAGCGAGATTGCTTCAGTTTTGTTCACATATGTCACCAATACCAGATTCATGGTGACCTGATTCACTCGCCTCCTTCGAAGTTTCATCCTATGTCCTCTTTCATTGCTTGGAGAATGGATGTTATTAGGACAATCAAGACAAAGTCTTCAAATGGGCATAGATTCATTTTGGTTGCAATTGATTACTTCACTAAGTGGGTGGAGGCCGTCACTTTCAAAGTAGTCACCAAGAAAGCTATGGCAGACTTTGCTCATTCCAACATCATATGTCGCTTTGGTATCCCCAAACCATTATCACTGACAACACAACCAATCTAAATAGTCATTTGATGAAGGAGGTGTGCAAGAAATTTAAAATTATGCATCGCCTTTCAAATTGGCATACAAGAACATCAAGAATATTCTTAGGAAGATGATCCAAGGTTCCAGAAATTGGCATCAAAGTTGCCTTTTGCTCTTTTGGGATACCGCATGACAGTTCGCACAACTGTTGGTGCAACTCCGAATCTGCTTGTATATGGAACTAAATCTGTAATACCCGATGAAGTCAAAATTCCCTCTCTTTGAATTATTGTGGAATCAGAGATTGAAGACACTGAATGGGTCAAGACACGATTAGAACAACTAATGTCGAATGACGAAAAATGGCTAATAGCAATGTGTTTCGGCCAGTTATACCAGCAAAGAATGGCACGTGCTTACAAAAAGAAAGTGAGTCCAAGGCACTTTGAGGTAGGATAACTCATTTTGAAATGCATCCTTCCGCACATGTTGAAGCTAAAGGAAAGTTCGCACCGAACTGGCAGGGACCCTATATCATCAAAAAAGTTTTTCCAAAAGGGGCTTGCACTTAGTAGACGAAGAAGGGTGGGTACCAGACATGATTATTAATGCATATGCAGTCAAAAGATATTATGTCTGATATATGGCCACTGTAGAGCTTTCACGCATTGATTTCTCAGATCAAGATGACGAAGGTTATCATTTGCTCTCTATTCCAAATAGATGTCACTCTTTTGTTTACCCTTTTGAGACGTATTTGTCACTTTTGTTTTGCACCTTCTTGAACCTGTGTACTTGTAAAAAAAAAAGAAAAAAAGAAAAAAAAAGAAGAAAGAAAAAAAATAGTCAAACAGCAAAGCTTTGGAGTCATTAAACTATGTCCGACCTAATTCCGAAAGGATACGTAGGCAACCTTACCCTAGTTCGATCCCATCACAACAAAAAATCCATATTCCTAATACACCAAAACTGGGGCAGAAGTTTGTTTTATTTAAATATTTTCCTATAAAAGTAGTTCCAAAAATTGTAATTCAGTTTAAGGTTCTTTTTGCTTTTTCCTTGTTAGGAACTTTTGATCGATCTTTGAGAATATTTGAGGTCCCCATGCCAAGGGCATTGGGCAATCTACCGCATGAAGTATCTTAGTAAAAAAAAATTAAAAAGAAAGAAAAAAAGGAAGAAAAAGAAAAAGAAATAAGAGAGTCTGATCGGTGAAAACTCACACAGACACTATAAGGCGAGAGTGAGTAGAAAAATGAGAGTCTTATTGGCGAAAACCCAGATGGGCACCATAAGGCGATGATTAGTAGAGAAATGAAAGAGGTTAGTTAGAGAAAAACTGCAAAGGTCTTCGATTCTCCGGCATGAGCACAACCAAGACAATTTCAAGATGAACATTTACGACGGATTTTGAGAATTAGACAGCTCAGATGGATCAGGCGTCTAGTCCAAAATGCATTTCATGATTCATTGAAGTTGGCACATACCTCCAGATAAGTCTCCCCATTCCTTTCCCCAAAAGGGACACCTTTTGTTTAAGCATAGTTCTTTTTCACTTTCAATTGTTATTCTATTTTTACCCATAATTGTTCTTTGAGTCCCTTTCAGTCTAATCTTGCATCAAAAGCAAGGTAAAGAAATGGCTGCAAAACTAGCTACAGTTTCCCCATAATATCGAGCACAATTTGGGGCATATGTAGCATTGACGAAGGCACGAATCCATCTGAGATCTTGTTTTATAAAGCGAATAAAGTGTTTCAAAGAAACGGAAAAGGTCGCCTAAGCAAGACCTGCTTTATGAGAAAAGTTGATAAGCACTACGAAAACAAACTGATACTAGACACAATACAATTGAGTTTGATTTTAAATGGAAAAATTACCTTGCCTTAGGGACGAGGGTTAGTGGTACCATGGACATCCGAGTATGAAACAGTTGGGGGAAACATTGGAAAGCGAACGTCTCTAGAAAATGATATAGAACAGCCAAGCATCTCAGTACCACGCTGATTGAATCGGTTCTTCGATAGCAGTGGCCGTGAATCAAGCTAATCAGGGCATCAAGGACACAAACCAACCACCACTTTGAAAACTCATAAATTTCTCTTTATTTGAAGCAGGAACAAAGCAGTGCAGAATGGCGATTCTAAAAGAATGAATGTTACCAAATGTAAGTTCCTTAAAATCTCTATTTTCTTTTACTTTCAGAATGCATCACTATTGTTCACACTTCCCATTTTCGTAGCTTAACTTAGGTAGAACCTTTTTCGCCTAGAGGGATCCATCTCATGGTTCCGGGTAGAATTACTATTCGCTCAGGGTATTTTATGTAGCTTAACTTATGTAGAACCATTTCGCCTAGGGGGATCGAGCTCATATTTCCGAGTAGAATTAATCTTTGCTCAGTTTGTTTCTATGCAACATAACTCAGGTAGAACCGTTTCGCCTAGGGGGATCTAGCTCATAGTTTCCCGGTAGAAGTACTCTTCGCTCAGGTTGTTTTTACGCAGCTTAACTCAGGTAGAACTGTTTTGCCTAGGGGGATCCAGCTCATAGTTTTCGGGTAGAAGTACTTTTTGCTTAGGTTGTTTTACGCAGTTTAACTCAAGTAGAATCCTTTCGCATAGGGGGATCCAGCTCATAGTACTAGTTAGAAGTACTCTTCTCTCAGGTTGTTTTATGAAGCTTAACTCAGGTATAATTGTTTCGCTTAGAGGGATCCAGCTCATAGTTCTGGGTAGAAGTACTCTTACCTTAGGGTATTTTATTTAGCTTAAATCAGGTAGAACTGTTTCGTCTAAGGGGATCCAGCTCATATGTCCGGGTAGATGTACTCTTCGCTCAGGTTGTTTTACGTAGCTTAACTCATGTAGAACCGTTTTGCCTAGGGGGATCCAGCTCATAGTTTTCGGGTAGAAGTACTCTTCGCTCAGGTTGTTTACACAGTTTAACTCAGGTAGAATCCTTTTGCCTACGGGGATCTAACTCATGCTTCCGGGGAGAAGTACTCTTTGCTCAGGTTATTTTACGTAGCTTAACTCGAGTAGAACTATTTTGCCTAAGGGAATCCATCTCATAGTTCTGAGTAGAAGTACTTTTTTCGCTCAGGTTGTTTTGACACGGGTTAATTCAGGTAGAACCTTTTTTTATAGAGGAATTTAACACCTTTCCAGTAATACAGGGTACAAATCCCTGGTTCCATTTCTATCTAGTAATAAAGGGCCCCAGCCCCTGGTTACATTTCTCTTCAGTAATGTAGGGTACCAACCCCTGGTCACATCCCTTCCTAGTGATACAAGATACCAACCCATAATTACACTCCTTTTTGGTAATACAGGGTGCTAAAACCCGGTCACATTTCCCTTCAATAATACATGATACCATCCTCTAATTCCATTCCCTTTGGTAACACATGGTACTACCCCGTGGTGGAATATCTTCACATAGTAGTTTATACTACTGTCTTTCTATTCCTTTGAGTGAATTAGATAATTTACAGCTTTCTCTAATAACTCACAAAATTTTTCTAGTTCCAGACTGGGGCAAGAAATTTTTGTTCGTTTTGTTCGTCTTTGATGACTTTGTAGGACCCTACTGTTAAAACACATATTGTAGAGATTAAAGCTTGCAATTTCAATTCCCATCAGAAGAAAGAAGATTGTTGATCATAAAACAGTTGGAGTTAGCTTCGATAAGGTGTTAGCAACTTGGCGTCCCAAGATTCATCTTCTCAGTTTCTGAGAAGGAAATCAAGCAATCTAAGGGCAACACAAACAAGCAGGTAAAGAATCATAATTTGACACCAGAAGACACATAGATAGTAATTTTGTACTCTTAGGTTGAAGACATATATAGTGCTCTTCTCCTTTTCTTTTGGTATAATAAGTGAGTAACAACAACAACAGTCTTAACTCCAGTGTCTGGTAGTCCCAGCTATCAAATTTTCCCAGAACTACACTAACATGATTCCTTTATAGGTAAGGATATGTAAGCAACCTCGGAAGCAAGGTTCGGTCACCATTTTTAAAAAAAAAATGCTTTTATTGGAGTGATATGTAAGCAATAATTAGCCATGGCATTCACTTTTCTTTGCATGAAAGTTTTTCATGTTCTCGAGCAAAGAGGGGCAACTGTGAATACCTATTTTTTGCACTATTTTAATATCTCCTAAAATTCATTAATGTTTGTTAGTATTTTCCTCAATTTTTGTGTCTTTAATTGCATATTTCATATCATAAAAATATCAAAAAAAAATATAATTCTATCTTCATTTATGTATTTTAGGAATTAACTAACTATTTAATTGGTGAATTAATCTAGTTAATTGATCATTTGAATAAGTTGTTTACTTAATTTCTTTGTGTAAAATTAGTTTAATAAGTAGTTAAGTAAAAATGGGCTAAAATTAAAATGATCAGGTAGCTAAGAGTATAATATCATGTTTAATTGAGTGGCTGCCAGGAAAAGATACGTCACTTTGTTTAATAAAATCAAGATGAAATCTGAGTCCTCCCTTATGTTTGAACTAATGGCCCATATTTAACTCCATTTGGCATATAAAAGAACCTTTTAAATCAGATTTTTTTCCATTTTCTCCATAACCCAAAACTTAGAGACCTATTCTCCTCTCTTCTTCATCCTCCGCCGCTGCTGCCCGTCCCTCACGGTGGCGCCACCATCCTTCGTTAGCCAAACACCCTCTAACCAATGCCAATCTCTTCCTCTCCTCTTCCTCTTCATGAATCTGAAACCCAAATCCCCATAACCCCTCTCAATCTTAGTAAATCTAAGCCTAAACCCTAGCCACCACTTACCACCCCAAACTCTAAAAATTTTACACCACCGGCCTTCTCTCACTCTCCTCTTCTCCATTCCATGCCCCAAAACCTTCAAACCCCTCCAAATTACGGCCAAAAATTGTTTGAATCTAGGCCAACAGCCCCACTGCCATCCAATCACAACCAAATTTCTCGAATCCCTCGTTTTAACCATTTTCAACTCAAAGACACTCGTTTATTTAGAGAGATGTCGAAACTCATTTTGTTTTAGCATTTTCTTGAAAGAAACGTGCATTTCGGAGTCAGACAACCACCTCTTCATATCCCCCGCATCTTCTTGTGGCTCAAACAGTGTCAAATACCATCGATCGGTATAAACCTTACTTCTTTTTTATCTTTTCTGATTTTTTGCTTTTGCAATAAGTATTAGTTTTAAAGGTTTAATTTCTATAAATTTTGCTGTTATTTACATGTAATTTAGTGTTAGTTTGCAATTACATGTTACTTTGTAAATGTGAATTTCAGTTCTTCAACCTAGCTGGTCGAGTAGTTCGTTACTGTCTAGTAGTTTTGATTTTGGTTCTTCGACCTAGCCAGTCGACTTATTTTGTGTGAATTTGTTAAGTTTAAATTTTTAGTTTTCTGACCTAGTCGGTTGATAGTTAAGTCTTTTATGCTAGTTTCAAGAAAAATAAAAAAATATTAGTTGAAACGTTTATTTAGTTAGTCGTTTGTTAAGTTGTTATTAGCCATATGTGATAGTTTAGTAATGCTCGTTTAGTTTTTGTTTCGCAAAATAGTTTGTATTATCAATCGCTTCATGTTGGTTTGCACAAATTGAATTTATTGTAATCTACTTTGTTTAAATACTTAGTTCAATTACATTTTGAGTCTAGTTACTACTTTGCTAGTTCATATTTGGTTGGAGTTTGAGTGTATGAGCTGAATTTTAGTCATATGTAGATAAACGATGAATACTTGAGTTTAAAGTACACAGTTGTTAGGTATTTTATTTTTCAAACATGCTGGAAAATACAACTACTTTGTTTTTTATCAGATTTTTGGTGAAAAGTAGACTGTTTTGGCATACAAAAGTTATTCCTTTTGAATAGATTTTTGATGAACCAAAATATGTCCAAAAGGACTTATTTTTCCTACTTAAAGTGGTCATTCTTTCACATTTAAGAAAACACTCTATCACCCAAAAGACACATCTTATACACCAAAAAGAAAACACAAAAACGGAAGAGGAAAAACCAACAACTGAAACCTTAAGAGTTTTGGATTGATCTTTTGAGAGAGTAGAACACCCAAAAACAAGATATTGAAGTTGTTTTTGGATTCTGATTTCACTAGAAGTTGGTTGAAGTTCTATGGTTTGTTCTGGGTTGTTCTGAGTCTATTTCACTATTGTTTCTACAATTTTTGCTGCTGTTTTATGTTCGTTTTCACTGCTGTATCTTTGATTATCTACAATACAGGTATCTTTTGAATCTTTTGTAATGCAAATTTTGTTTAGCAATAACTGAAGATTTCAACCAGTTAGATTATTGGGAAATATTTTATTTTATTCTTTGAGTTTGTTTAAGTGCTTTAATATTTTTATGTATGGCTCAGGCACGTGACTATGTAACTAGTAACTTGAAGTTTTTTTTCTTTAAATGTTAGTTGAAGTACTTTGTTAATCCTGTTTGATCACGGAAAAGATCATAGGCTAGCCATTATGGTTTTAACATGATTGCTTTATCTAATTCTTGGAAGAGGAGTAGTATGTAAGCATATACTACTTTTATGTTTTTGAGAGGCTCATGAGGCTCATGCCATCACTGTCCGGATACTAGAGATAAACAAAATTGATAATCAATGTTCAAGTTGAATTTGTTAGAATGAATTTGTTATAAAAAGAGGGGTATTTGAAGGTTGATAGATTTTAACATAGTTCATTAAGTTCGACTTTCGGTATTGGAGTGAGCTGTTCTGGTCTCCAATTTTAACTAACTTTGATAGGTTTAGTCAAGTATATAATCTTAGCAAGCGAATATGTATTTTATCTTTTAGCAAATGAGTCTGGATTTTTGATTCGGGCAATAATAGTTGGTAAGTAAAATGAGATCTTATATTATTAATCTTAAGTTATAATTATTTAGTTTTTTTGTTGACTGCTCATTTATGTTTTTATTTATTTTTTATTTAGTTTATATTTAAAGTTCTTCCTTAGTTTAATAGTAAGTATTAGTTATCTATTAAAATTGTAGAAATGTGAATCATTGTTTATTAGGTAACCCAGCTGCATGCCTCAAAATAATTGGTTTCGTATTACTAAAAATTAACATAAAAAGAAAGAATCGGGCCAAATAAACTTTAGTAGTGAAAGTACAAGAGGAAGGGGGGGGGGTAAATTGTAAATTATTTAAAATAAATCGCTTATAAGTTGATTTATAACTAGAGTAGTCGACTGGATTTGTTAATTAAGCAGGTATGATAACTTAAAGTAAAATGCAGAAAATAATTGCAGGAATTAAAGACACCAGGATTTTATATTGGTTCGGATTCAATGTGAATCCTAATCCACTTCCCTTGGGTTGCAAGGGAATTCTCTTCTAGTAAATGAGTTTCTTTCGAGTACATATATGATGTATATCGCTCAATTTCTCTAGCACTTGTTTTTATATAATGCCTCACTAGTTGTGTACCCTCTTTCTATCCCTGACTTGTCACATAGCAGATTTAAGTAAGCTACTATGCTTGTTTGTAGTAGAATAAAGAGAGTGTTTTGGTCTGATCAAAATATATCTTGGACTAGGGTTTACACGGGAGTATTTAAACAATGATGAATGGTAGAGGCTTGTCAACCCAAGGGTTTTAATCTTTGGAAAGAATTCTTTCCAAGAATAAAGAATGAGCCGTTAGCTTCACTTGATTTTCTCTCCTTCGTTAGAGGATTGCTTTGCGAGATTTTTCCTTGATTGTTGGATCTTCCAAGAGCGATCGCTTCCCTGATCTTCTCGCATCTTTTATTCTTTCGTGATTTGCCTTGATTATTCCAGCTCCGTTAATCACTGATCTTCTCGTACCTTGATTATTCCAGTTCCGTTAATCATGATACTGCTGATTTGATGCCGATTTTATTTCCCCAGATTTACGGAGCTAATCATGATTTGCTGATCTCATGTAGATTTATTTCTTTCTTTGTAAATCCTTGCGAGTGAATCCTTCCCTTGTTCGTCATGAACCATACCAGCAGTTCTTCTTTACTTCTTTGAGTTCTTGCACATGTATATTAATTGCATTATTAAAATATGATCTAACAATCTCCTCCTTTTTGATGATGGAAAAATAATATACTATGTGTAAGGAAGTAAACATCAGTCGACTTCACTGTGTTTTACTGGTCGACTTGACTCCCCCTCAATGTATACAATCGACTTGACTTGTCCATGAATCTACCCCTCAATGTGTATGGTCCACTTGTACATGTACAATATACATATAGAGTACTACCTATGCATGCATAAGAAGTGTGCGATCACGTCCCACACATAGTCGACTTGTACCTGTATAGTATCAGTACATATAACACCATAACACATAAAAAACATATTTTCTCCCCCTTTTTGACATCAGCAAAGAGGGATTAGAAGCACAGATAGCAGCTAGCAAAATAAAATTGTCCAATGGCTGATTAAACAGCCCGCAACACAAAAAAAAAACAAAAAAATTATCCAGGGGCATAGCCAACAAAACCACCAAAACAAGTTGCAATAAGAAATATAGTTTTGAAAAACATCCACACTAGCGGCGCAAGAAATAGGTAAGAGCGTTGTAGATGGCCTCCTTCAACTGTTCGAAGCCTGTATTTGCAGCGACGCTCATACCATCCAGCCTGTCATGAACCTCCTTGAAAGTTCTGACAACATTCTCCCTGACTCTGAGAACAACAACTCTGATTTTGGACACGTCAGACCCTGTTTCCTTTGAGATAGAATGAATGTCACCCATAGTGAACTGAGTAGCTGAAAGAAGAGTCTTGATGTCAGAGAATTTGGAGTCAATGGAGCTAAGCTTCTCACCCAGCTCAGAGCTGACAAGAATAGGAGGAGGAACAACTGATGAAGTTTTGGCTTCCATAGATGCCTGTTTTGCTTCACTCTCACTTTTCTTAACCCAGGAGCCCTTGATACTCACATACCCCATACTAGCAAAAGCTCTATAATTATAGGATTTGGAGATAGTAATGAAGGGATAATCAGACAATGAGATTTGATGGGCTTCCAGAATATGGGTGATTACTATACCATATGGTAAACTAGTGGGATCTTGGGCACTCTCTATCATGAAATTTATGACCCAGGAGGAAAGCTTGATTTGAGCTTAGTGATGAGACAGTAGACAAATAATGTATCCCTTTGAGAGAAGGTAGAAAAGGAACCAGCATGGGGAATCAAGGTGGTTGCCACAATATAGGCCATAACCCGAGTTTCAAAAGCTACATAACTAGGACCCAATTGGTTTGGAAGGGTTTCAGAGGGACATTCAACAATGCACTGTTTGGCTTGGTCAAAAGAAATTTCAAAGTTCTCAGGCCATACATTTTTAAACAGAGTAGGGAAACCAAAGCAATGACATTGAAAAAGTGAGTCAAACAGGGCACAATCAAGAACAATGCATTTACCTAGTACTAGATATTCTACCCTATCTGGTTTACTAGAGCAGAGATTGGCATAAAACATACAAACTAAGGGTTCATATACCTTAGGCGGAGAAATAGAGAGAAATTTTTCCCACCCCTGATAGACAAAAAGATCCTTTACCTTACAGTTGAGAGCTTCCATGTCATCAAGATCCATGACTCTTCCATGGCCGATGGGCTTATCCTTGAGAGAAATAAAAAGATCCCTATTTGGGGTATCCCAAAAATTTAGGTCAGAATCGAATGAGGCAGAGAAATCAACCATTGATTTCTTTGAAGTGGATGAGATGGGAGGATCTTCCATGGGTCGTTTGCCTAAGGCTTTTTCACCTAGAAGTTGAGAATGATCAGAGAAATCACCTTGAGATGAGGCGTAGCCTTCAGAGTGATCAGACCCTAGGTCTACTTGCTCAGGAGGCGCGGAAGGGGTTTTCGCCTTAGGGCGGGTGCTTTTTTTGGTAGATGCAGAGGGGTTCTTGGAATGTTTTGCCATTGAAGAAGAGGAGGTTTGCACAAGGTTGTGGAGAGAAGATGGGTATGAGAGTGACTGGAGAGGTTTTCAACTTAAGTAATGAATTTTGACTGTTGAGTGCAGACGTGATGATTGGCTTTCCATCTTTGAACTGTGAACTGATGTGAAAAGAGAGGGAAAGAATCGGGGGCGTAATTAATGCGTAGGAAAGGACAATTATAACACTTTTTACACAAATTGAGAAAATAGGTCCTAAGAGTTTTTAGACAAGCAAATAATACCAAGTAATTTTCTCAAAGTACAAAATCTTTCTTCCAGTAAAGGCTTAGTAAAAATGTCGACTAATTGAGCAGAGGTACCAACAAAAGCTATTTCTATATCACCCTTAAGAATATGATCTCTAATACAATGATGCTTAATATCTATATGCATTGCTCTAGAGTGATGCACAGGATTTTTGGAAAGACAAATAATAATAGAATTATCACAAAAATTTTGAATAGGTTTAACCAAAAGTTCATAGTCACCCAATTGATGAGACATCCACAGAAATTGTGCACAACATTGTCCAATATCAATATATTCAGCTTCTGTAGTGGACAAGGCGACTGATGCTTGCTTTTTACTATTCTAGGATATTAATGCCTTTCCTAGTAATTGACAAGTGCCACTTGTGCTTTTTCTATCTTCTTTATCACTTGCAAGATCAACATCTGAAAAACCTTCTAATTTAAACGAGTTAGAGCGAGGATACCGTAGTCCATGAGATACTATTCCAATGAGATATCGAATGATTCTTTTTACAGCAGTCAGATGTGACTCCTTGGGAGCCGACTGAAACCTGGCATATTTACATATGCTGAACATAATATCTGGTCAACTAGCAGTCAGATATGGTAGTGATCCAATCATTCCCTTGTATTTGGTTTCGTCAACTGGAGTGCCCTATTCATCTTTGTCTAAATTTGTAGCAGGGCTCATAGGAGTGCTAATTTATTTTGCATTGCTCATGCCAAATTTTTGAATCAACTACTTTGTATATTAGTCTGATAGATAAAAGTTCCTTCTTCGGTTTGTTGAATTTGTAGCCCAAGAAAGAACGTGAGTTCACCCATCATGCTCATTTCAAACTTACTTTGCACAAGGTTTGAAAATTCCTTACACATAAGAGGGTTAGCACTACCAAAAATAATATCATCAACATAAATTTGAATAATGAGATTACCTTCCATTGATCGTTTAAGAAAAGTACTCAATCTATCATACCAGACACGTGGAGCTTGTTTCAACCCATATAATGCTTTAGTAAGTTTGTATACATGGTATGGAAATTTTGAATCCTCAAAGCCTAGAGGCTATTTTACAAAGACTTCTTTCTCGATGAATCCATTCAAAAGGCACTTTTGACATCCATTTGAAACAACCTGAATCCTTTAAAGGATGCGTATGCCAAGAGAATTCGTATAGATTCCAATCGAGCTACTGGAGCAAAGGTCTCATCATAGTCGACTCCTTCTTGTTGTGAATAGTCCTGAGCAGCTAATCTCACCTTATTTCTTATGACCTTTCCATCCTCGTTTAATTTGTTTCTGAATGCCCATTTTGTTTCGATCACAGACACATTATCAGGTTTGGGTATTACTTTCCACACTTGATTTTTGCTGAATTGATCCAGTTCCTCTTGCATGGCTTGCACCCATCTTGAATCCTTCAGTGCTTCCTCTACCTTTTTCGGCTCAACTTGAGAAATCAAGGCAATATTTGCTTTCTTTTTTAGGGCAGCCCTGGTTTTCATTCCTGCATTTGGATCCCCTCTAATATGTTTATGAGGATATTCGGGTTCGCTTCTCCATTCATTTAGTCGGACTCTATTTGTAGTTGACTCTACTTGTTGATCTGGAGTATTGTTGCTATTTTCTATAGTTGACTCAATCATGCCAGTCATGTTAGTCAACTCCTGTGGTTTTCCTTTGTCCTGAGCTTCTTGAGTTTGCTCTTCATCACCTGTAGTGGTTCGTTTCTCGACCAAGGAATTATTTTCATTGAATACAACATGTACAGATTCTTCTACACATAAAGTATGATTATTATAATAGCCAAGAAAAATACCTTAATCACTTCTTGGATCAATCTTTCCAAGATTTTCCTTACCATTATTGTGAATAAAACATTTGCTTCCGAAGGGATGAAAGTAACTGATATTTGGACGTTTACCTTTCCAGAGTTCATAGGGGGTCTTTTTTAGAATTGGCCTTATGAGGAAACGGTTGAGGATGTGACATGCAGTACTTACGCCTTCTGCCCAGAAATGGTTTGGCAATGAATGTTCTAGTAGCATGTTTCTCGCCATGTCTTGGAGAGTTTTGTTCTTTATTTCCACAATCCCATTTTGCTGTGGTGAGCATGGTGTAGATAAATTATGAGTGTATCCTTTATCATTACAAAAGTCTTCAAAAGCTCTTCTTTCAAATTCTCCTCCATGGTCACTCTGAATTTTTGAGATCAGATATCCCTTTTCTCTTTCAATCCTTTTGCAGAAAACTTCAAAATTTTTTAAGGCTTCATCCTTATAAGACAAGAAAATTACCCAGGTGAAACGTGAAAAATCATCAACAATAACAAAAGCATATTTCTTACCTCCTATGCTAGCAGTTCTAGTTGGTCCGAATAAATCCATATGAAGTAATTGCAAAGGTTTCGAAGTAGACACCATATCTTTGTTTTTGAAAGAGTTTCTAGTTTGCTTACCCATTTGGCATGCGTCAGAAATATGATTTCTAGAAAAATTCAGTTTAGGCAAGCCAATAACTAAATCATGTTTGGACAGTTTTTCAATCAAATGCATGCTCGCGTGGCCAAGTCTTCTGTGCCATAACCAGGGATCATCAGAAATAGAGGTTAAGCATATGTAGCCATCTATATTTTCAAAACCATCAAGTATATAAACATTTCCATACCTTTTTCCAGGGAGGATTATCTTACCTGATTCGTTTCAATAGCACATCCTATTCTTTTAAACTTTACCTCATAACCTGAGCCGCAGAGTTGACTTATATTTAGGAGATTGTAGTTTAAGCCATCAACAAGATATACTTTAGTAATGTCACAATTGTTGTTTAAGGGAATTGTTGTTCCAGTGCCAACTATTTTGCCCCTTGAATCGTCTCCAAATCTTACATTTCCTCCATCGATCTTTGTAAATTCTTTGAACAGGTTTTTATCACCTGTCATATGAGTGGAACACACACTATCTAGATACCATATTCCTTTGTGGCTTACTCTGTGGTGTTCCTGCAAAACAAGATGATCACTTTGTTTTAGGTACCCAAGCTTGCTTGGGTCTTGGTGAGTTAGTGTTACTAGGTTCAGAATTTTTTGGCTTCCAAACCCATCCTAACATATTATATTTTCGAAAGTGACAACCAGAATATTTATGCCCACTTTTATTACAATAGTGACATTTAGCTTCGGACCTGCTTTCAGGTCTTTCATAAGTGTTAGAACTAGCTGATACTGGTTTCTTCCCAATTGACTTGTAAGTCATCTGGTCCGACCGACTGGTTGATTTGGTTCTGATTGGTTCCTTTCCAGTTGACTTGTAAGTTGTCTGGTTTGACCTGAAAGTATTGTGACAGGTGGATTTGCGCAAGCTGTTAAGCTGCATTTGCAACTCCTCAAACTCTTCTTGAAGTACTTCTTTTTCGATTTTGCATACTTCATGTTTGAGTTTCCAGTCTTTGACTTCCTTAGTAAGTCTCTTAAGTTCATTCATCATTCTTTGAGAATCCTTTAAGGTAGAGTCAAGAATATCCTGCAATTCATTACATTTTTCACAGTCATAAGATCTTACCTCGCTAGTTTCACCTCGTGCCATGAAACAATTTTCGTCATCTGAATCATCTTCGTCCGTCCAGCACCCTGAGGTTTTGTTTATTTCATTTTCCAGAATTGTCATGAAACAAAGATTTTCTATTACTTCATGGTCTGATTCATCCTCATCGCTCCAGCTTTCGAAATATTTGTTCTTGTTGAAGCCTCTAGAGATCTTCTTTTTTAGTTCTGGACATTTAGCTTGAATGTGCCAAATTTTCCACATTCGTAGCATTTTCCGTCGTTCTTGTCCTTTTCATTATATTGCCTGGATCCTCTTGGTGGAAATCTTCCTTTCTTTGTATTTCTGTATCTTTTCATCAGTCCATCCATGTTTCTAGACATCATAGCAATCTCTTGTTGTAGAGCTTCAGGATCATCGATTTCATTTTCAGCCAATTCAGTAGAGGCTTTGAATGCAACTATTTTATTTTTCTCCTTTTGATTTGTCTTTTTCAGATGCGTCCTTTCGAAAGCAATGAGTTCTCCTCGTAGTTCATCATAGGATAATTTGTTTAGGTCTTGAGATTCCAGCGTGACTACTTTGGTCTGCCAAGTGGTTGGAAAACTTCTAATAATTTTTCTGACTTGATCACCACTGGTGTAGGGCTTGCCAAAAGCTTTTAAGTCACTGATTATCTTACTAAACCTGGCAAACATTTCCTCAATAGATTATCCTTCTTTTATTGAGAAGAGTTCGTAGTCATGAACTAGCATGTTGATGTGAGTTTCCTTTACTTTGGTGGTTCCCTCAAAAGTGACCTCAAGTTTTTCCCACATCTCTTTTGCTGTATCACAACTTAATATTTTCTCATATTCTTCACCACTTATAGCGTTGTGAAGTAGATTCCTCGCCTTG
Organism: Nicotiana glauca; assembly: GCA_026770625.1. Lineage (NCBI taxonomy): Eukaryota > Viridiplantae > Streptophyta > Magnoliopsida > Solanales > Solanaceae > Nicotiana > Nicotiana glauca. The sequence continues at coordinate 69,818 of MU722254.1, forward strand.
TTGTTCACTTGTACAACTTCCAGTTGCTCCTTTGAGTATGAGTCTTAAGTTATCATTATTTAGTTTTTTTGTTGACTGCTCATTTGTGTTTTTATTTATTTTTTATTTAGTTATTATTTAAAGTTCTTCTTTAGTTTAATAGTAAGTATTAGTTATCTATTAAAATTGTAGAATGTGAATCATTGTTTATTAGATAACCCAGCTGCATGCCTTAAAATAATTGGTTTCATGTTACTAAAAATCAACATAAAATGAAAGAATTGGGCCAAATAAACCTTATCAGTAAAAGTACAAGAGGGGGGCGAATTGTAAATTATTTAAAATAAATCCCTTATAAGTTGACTTATAACTAGAGTAGTCGACTGGATATGTTAATTAAGCAGGTATGATCACTTAAAGTAAAACGCAGAAAATAATTGCAGGAATTAAAGACACCAGGGTTTTATACTGGTCCGGATTCAATGTGAATCCTAATCCAGTCCCCTTGGGTTGCAAGGGAGTTCTCTTCTAGTAAATGAGTTTCTTTCGAGTACAGATGTGATGGATATCGCTTAATTTCTCTAGCACTTGTTTTGATACAATGCCTCACCAGTTGTGTACCCTCTTTCTATCCCTAACTCGTTACACAGTAGATTTAAGTAAGCTACTATGCTTGTTTGCAGTTGAATAAAGAGAGTGTTTTGGTTTGATCGAAGTATATCTTGGACTAGGGTTTACACGGGATTATTTATACTATGATGAATGGTAGAGGCTTGTCAACCCAAGGGTTTTGATCCTTGGAAAGAATTGATTATTTCCAAGAATAAAGAATGAGCCTGTGACGACCCAAATGGTCATCACCTATTTCCTCATTCGTTCCGTGCTTCCGAGGCCTTGAAAACCTCACTTATAGTTACCTCGATTTGCATGCGTAGTCCGGGCACGTAGCCGGAAAGCTGTTATGTTAAAATATGTGAATTCTGTAAAAAATTTGAAGAATTCTGATATTAATATGATTAAAGTTGTCTTCGGTCAACATTTTTGGTAAACGGACCCGGACCCGGACCCGTGATTTGACTCGGGCATGTGCCCGAAGTCAGAACTCGAGGTCTAGAACCCGAGTAAAAGAATTTTTTTGTTAAATTGTTTTTCTGTAATTATTAAGGAAAATGGAATGAAAATTGATTAAAAGACTATGGTATCGGGCTCGTATTTTGGTTTCCCGGTACAGGTCTTAAATATGTGTTAAGCGCTTCATGTGAAGTTTGATCGAAATCGGACTTTGTTTGACGTGTTTCGGACCTAATTATCTGAAGTTAGAAATTTAAGAAGTTTGAAATGAAAATGATAATTTTGAGGCTTGATTCATTGATTTTGATTTTGTTTTGGTGATTTGATCGTTCGAGTAAGTTTGTAGGATGTTATTGAGTTAGTGTGTGCGATTGGTTAGGAGCCCCGAGGGCTCGGGAGTGAATTGGAGGTGGTTCGGGGTGTTTTTACTCTTAGAAAGATCGCATGTTTTTGCTTCAGCTGTGCAGGCCCCTTTTGTTCTTCGCGTTCGCGACGCATCCTTCGCGTTCGCGAAGCTATGGGTTCTCCCTTCATCGCGTTCGCATACCTTGCCTTGCGTTCGCATAGAGTCATTTGACTCTGAGGACTCAGTCCTCTTTTACTCTTCGCGTTCGCATCTCTAGCTTTGCGAACGTGTAATGTCGCAGACCTCCTTCATCGCGTTCGCGTTAGGGTCCACGCATTCGCGTAGACCAAGTTCTGGACCCCCCAGTCTTTTCCTCTTCGCGTTCGCAGCCTTTCCATTGCGAATGCGATGCCCTGCCCAGATTAACCTTCACGAACGTGACCTTCTTCCCGCAAACGCGAATGGCTATTTTGCCCAGTTATATTTTTAATTTTCAGAACAGTACACACGGTTTTTTCACAAAATTTCTCACGAGCTCTATTCTCTCCCAAGCTTTAGGAAGCCATTAAAGCTCCCATTCTTCAAGGTCACTTGGTAAGTAATTCCCCACTCATTTCCTTCACTTTTCCTTCATTAATTAGCAAGCTTCTAAGTCTAAATCATGAAATGAATGTAGAAATTAGGGGATTTTGGATAGAGTTAGGGTTTTGGGAATTTTGGGTGATTCAACCTCAATTTGGGGTCGAATTTTAAAACATATTATATATTTGAACTCTTGGGGTTATGGGTGACTAGGTTTTGGTCCGAGCCTCGTGTTTGGACCATGTGGGCCCGGTGTCGAATTTTGGTATTTTTGGAAGAATGCTAGAAAACTCATTTCTAGGCTATGGGATTATGTTGTTGAGCCCTAATTGATATTATTGAATTAATTATGCCTAGATACCATTGTTTTAGAGTCGGATTTGTAGAGGAAAGGCGGTAATGGAGAGTTGATTGCTATTCTTTGGACCAAGGTAAGTGTTTGATCTAACTTTGGCTTGAGGGAATATGATTTAGAGTGGTATTAATTGCTAATTGCTAAATGATCGAGTACGGTGTTTAGGCAAGGTGACGAGCATCTATACACCGGTGTCTAGCATGACCGTGGGTCCTTGTATGTACTTATTGTGATATTTTGGGATTCTTCCATGCTAATTGATGAATTCTACATAATGTGAAGAGTATGATGATTAGTTATGAATTGTGAATTCTTTGGAGTGTTGGCTTGAACGATAAAAATACTATTGAGTAAGAAATGAAAGAAATGGAAAGAGATATGATTAATACCTTGCCGGGATGGTTTGAGTATGTTGATTATCTCCGTTTTCGGGATGTGAAAGTTGTTATTGTTGCTCCCTTGCCGGGATTTAGCTATTTAATTGTGTTTTTTCCCTTGCCGGGTTTCTTATTATTTGTTTATTCCCTCGCCCGTTTGGTTGTGATTGCTGTTTGGATGAGGAAGAGTGATAATGCATGAAGGGTCATTCCGTGCCATGTTTGATTATATTTGCACGAAGGGTCATTCTGTGCCATGTTTTTATTGTATTTGCACGAAGGGTCATTCCGTGCCGTGTTTTGATTATATTTGCACGAAGGGTCATTCCGTGCCATGTTTTGATTATTTATGCACGAAGGGACATTCCGTGCTCTCATTTGACTATATTTGCACGAAGGATCATTCCGTGCCATGAAATGAGAGTTATGTGAGAGTAAGCACGAAAGGTGATGACGTGTATTTTATTTGATTGCTTTTGGTGAGATTGAGAGAAAAAGCACGAAGGTTGATGCCGTGCAACTGTTGGTTTTCCTGTTATTGTTAAATATTATTATTGCCCCATTCCTTTCTTAAATTGTTGACTTTATATCCAGATTGTACTCCCACATAGCATGTTTCCCTCCCTTTTTAACTGTTTAATTTCATTATTCCTTCCTTTTATTGCATATATATATATTGAATTGCACAGGTTGATTTGGTAGCCCTGTCTAGCCTCGTCACTACTTTGCCGGGGTTAGGCCAAGCACTTACCAGCACATGGGGTCGGTTGTGCTGATGCTACACTTCTGTGCTTTTTGCACAAATCACGGTACCGAAGTAACTTTTGGACCATAGCAGTAATATACTGATCGGGAGCTGACTTGAGTCCAGGGACTTACGAGGTAGACTAGCTGGCGTTCGCAGGCCAAAGTCCCTTTCCATATTTTTAGTCTGTTTCCATTGTACCGAGACAGACACTATGTATTTTCTATTCAGACATATTTGTAGCACTCTTTAGTGGTTCGTGAGCTAGAGACTCCAGTTCTTGAGTAGTGAAATATTAAACTTTCGCATTTTGGGTTTTCAGTTATTTATGTTTTGAAAGACTTCCGCATTTATTTAAAGACTTGTTATTTTATTATCGTTGTGTTGTTATCCAAAGATGGTTAAATGTTTGGCTTGCCTAGCTCCGATAGTAGGCGCCATCACGACTCTCGATGGTAGAAAATTCGGGTCATGACAGAGCCGTTAGCTTCACTTGATTTTCTCTCCTTTGGGAGAGGATTGCTTTGTGAGATTTTTCCTTTTTTGTTGGATCTTCCAACGCTTCCCAGATCTTCTCGCATCTTTTATTCTTCCGTGATTCTGCCTTGATTATCCAGCTCTGCTAATCACTGATCTTTTCATGCCTTGATTATTCTAGTTCTGTTAATCATGATAATACTAATTTGATGCCGATTTGATTTCCCCAGATTTACCGAGCTAATCCTGATTTGCTGATCTTATGTAGATTTATTTCTTTCCTTGTAAATCCTTGCGAGTGAATTCTTCCCTTGTTCGTCATGAACCATCCCAACAGTTCATCTTTACTTCTTTGAGTTCCTGCACATGTATATTAATTGCATTATTAAAACATGATCTAACAAGCAGTTCGTTGGCTAATAAAGCCCACATATTGTGTAATAACATATGAGTATTTCAGCTGGCCCATTTTTGAGATAACCATTACCTAGGCAATTAATAGGTGCATTTTAATTTCACGTAATTAGTTGCGTGATGTGATGTTTGACATTCGATAAATTAATTCAAAAATGTCATTCCATATTCGTTAGTTTAGTTAATTTTTAATTTAATAAAATCTTTGCTAAACTCGTATATGCTCTTGCGTAGTGCGATAGTTGACTTTTTAATATTTTTTTAAAATTAATTTATTTGAATGTAGTAATTTTCTCCAAAAGTAATGATGTACTAATAATCCTCGTCACGAATGCGGATTCGCTTGCGTAGCGCGGTTATGAAAAAATATATAAAATCTATCTGGGTCACACATTCGCTTGCATTGTGCGGTTTGGAAAAGTTTATTCAAATATTTCTAATAATTTTGATAATAAACGCAGACATAGGTAAAGCATGAAAACCAAATAAATACACAGTTTATCCAAAGTTAATTTAAAACAAAATATAGTCAATAAGGCGACTGTGCTAGAACTACAGGACTCGGAAAATACCTTACACCTTCTCCTTGGTCAACGAAATTTTTTACCCGGACTTTATTTTCGTAGACCAATAATAAAAAGTCAAATTTTCCTTTGACTAGGGATTCACATAAAAAGTGACTTGGAACACCCAAAAATCAATTCCAAGTGGCGACTCTGTAAATAAAATAATCCCTACTCACGTTTGTCACTTCAATTGAAAAAATTCTTTAACCCACAAATCCATAACATACACTATTCTTTTGGGGGTAAAACGGGATGTGACAGTATAAATTGTTGAGATTAGTAATGTAAGAATTAGTTATGTTGAAATTATTTGGTTTGGTGTATTAAAAATAACATGCATTGCTAAGGGTGTATACATTCTTATCCATGTATTAAAAACTATGGTATTATTAATGCCATAGTTTGCTATGTAATAGTTATACAAAGGATAATACAACATACAGTGTATAACTAATACATGTAAGGGTCGTTTGCTAGGATGTATAAGTATAGTGCGGAATAAGGTGTATTATTAATATATGGATTAGTAATACAAGCATTAGTAATGCAGATATTATTTCTTATCTACTATTTAGTGTGGTGTATTAAAATTAAAATGCATTGCTTAATTTTTATGAAAAATATTTATTTACAAAAATGCCCTCCATATTTTTTAGCTTTAAGGGACTTTAAGAATAATTTTATCTTTAACCATACTAACGCATGCATTACTAGCTTTGGTATTACTAATGCCATGGTTTTTTATGCATTACATATACATAGGATAATACCAAGTATGATGTATAACTAAAGGTGGCAAGTGGGCCGGTTAGGTCCGGGACTTGCCCATGCCCGCGAACCTATATGGGTAGTGGGCCTAAAGTGTCCTACCCGTTTAAGTCCGAGACCAAAGAGAGGTGCAGGCCCAAGTGGGTCGGTTCACAAAGGAGGCCGCTAGGATCGGGATCGTTTGGGCCCGGGATCGGGTCTTCAGTGGGTCGGTTCACAAAAGGAAGCAGCTAAGATCGGGACCGTTTGGGCTCGGGATCGGGTCTTAAGCGGGAAGGTCTCAACCGGGCCCAATGGCTACATTTTAAAAAAACAAAAATTTTCTCAAAAACAATTTGGCCATTACAACTTTAAAATCTAGCCGTTATTTCTGCCGAAATAGCAGTAAGCTATCAATCTCTCTCTAATTTTCTTCTAAAATTGGTTACTTTGTTATTGCAACTTGTGTGAAAAATTGTGAAATTTCAATAATTATTTATAAATTTTCTAATTAGAACAAAATTAGAGAGAGATTGATGATTTCTTCTAAAATTGGTTACTTTGTTATTGCAACTTGTGTGAAAAATTGTAAAATTGCTGAATTGAAGTATTCAAGTCTTTAAGTCTCCAACGATATTTAATTTTCAACAAGTTGTTCGTTAATTCGGTAAACTCATTCCAACTCTTTAGATTTAACATTATAGTTTTGTTTTTTTATTTAATTACTTTGTATAATTATAATTAAGATGGCCTATTCCTTAAAGAATATTTAGTAAAAATAAGGAAAAATCCAAGAGTGGTGAATCTAGTGGCCAATCTATTCCTTCTCTAATTTCCCGGCCTCCCATACCCAAACCCCATACACGCCCTCACCTGCTCCTATTCTTGATAGTGATAATAATTTATTATAATTTACTGAGAGTCAATATGTGCATAATGTTGGAGGTCGTGAACACTTAGATCATGAATATATGAATTCTCTTTATGGTAACCCAACTATTGATATAGAAGTTGAGTAGGAAATAGATTTAGATGAAACACAATAGGATGATGATACACCCACTAGTCCTGTTTCTGAAATTAACGCAACTAATCCAAATGATGGCCCGATATATCCCCCCTATTACTACCCCTATACTTTCTACACAACCTTCTAAACGGGCCGAAATATCTCTTGTTTGGCCATTTTTTATTTAAATAGCAGAAAAAAATAAAGCTAAATATAAAACTTGTGGCCAAGAAATGGCTTTTAACTATGTTGATCGGGGGGGACGGGGGCACGAGAAGTTTGAAGAGACACATAATGATACACCCTCAAGATTAAGCTAAATATTTTCAAATGAAAGCTGCGATCGGGGGGACAAGTCCAACTAGTTAGCCTGACCCTAGTACCGGGTCAAATCAATTTAACCGAGAATTAACACTGTTACCGGTGGTATTTTATATTATGACCCAAGAAAAGACAGAGAAGAATTGGCAAAAGTGGTTACTGTTATGTGCTTACATTACAGTTTTCCGTCTAACCCCCACTTTGTGCATTATATTAGAAATTTTTTTAATCCTACTTATAAAGGATGGCCTCGCAAAACCATAAAGAGCGATATTTATAAATATAATCATGAATATGAACAATATTTATGCTATTTATTTACTCATATTAATTGTCATGTTACTATTACTACTGATATTGACAGAAGTGGTAAGGACTGTAATTAGCTTAGTGCTAAAAGTCATTGGATTGATGAGGGCTGGATAATGCAAAACCGCATTTTTGCTTATAGAATAATTAATTCACGTCACACATGGCAGTTTATTTCTAGCACGGTTACGGATATTTGTAGATATTTTTGTATTAGTGATAAAATAATGTCAATTTCAATGGATAACTAGTAACACTAATGATGTAGCCTTACTTACCACTACACTAAATCCTGCATTTAGTAACATTTTTCACGTTATATGTATTTGTCATATTTACCATTTAACTATGGGTGACGATATGAGAATTTTAAATGTTTGTCACAACCCCAGTTCACCCTCCATGAACTATCGTGACGACATCTTGTCTCTACAACTAGGTAAGCTTAACAATTTGCGGAAAAAGGAAACAACAGATAAAAACTACTAGAAACTGTAGATAGACATAATGAAACGTTTAAGATACCGCTCGACATATACAAATACACACTCTCAACTGAAAAGATTTCCCAAAACCCGAAATCTCATGAAATCACAAGCTATGGATACTACATAGTGCTCTAACTCCAGAATATCTAAATCAAAAGAAATATAGAAGGGCTATAACTACAAGAGAGAATCGAGAGGGACTCCTCAGTCTGCGGACGCAACAGATATACCTCAAAGTCTTTGAAGAATCGCCTTGCCTCAAGAATAGTAGGGTTGAGTCAAAGAACATGGATTTGCACACGAAAAACATGTGCAGGAAAAGGGCATGAGTACACCACGGCGGTACCCAGTAAGTGCCAAGCCTAACCTCGGTCGAGTAGTGACGAGGAAGGTCAGGGCCCTACCGGTCATATATATATATATATATATATATATATATATATATATATATATATATATATATATATATATATATATATATATATATACAATATGAAGTAACAAAGGATAATAAGAATAACAAAAACTACAACAGAGAGAAATATCACAGAAAGAATATAGCTCCACACAGAGATAGCAACCGGGGATCTCCTAGGATATCATCTTGTAGTCCCCAAATGTAAATATCCAGTGGATCTCTCGGGTGTCGTTCTGTAGTCCAACTCATAGTACGTAGGGGATCTACCGAAATACCAATCCGTAATCCCAAATGTAAATATCCAATACAGGGGAAATTTAACGGGTGCAGTACCGTAGTTCCAAAGTAAATATGAAAGGGGATATACAGAAATACCAATCCATAGTCCCAAATAAATAGGCAAGGGGGATCTATTAGGATATCGCCCGTAGTCCCAAAGTTAACACATTAACATCTCAAAGAATATTCAATTTAATTCAATTCCATACCAAGGAAAAATAGGTATTTCTAACCTAGCATGCTGCACAAAATTCAAATAAGGTAGTTTGAGCAAGTAAAACAGTTAAGTCACTTAGACATGCTTCTCTAAACTAACGGTAGGCTTAAATTTTAACTAATGTACAACAAGGAAGAAAAACACAATTATATTTACTTAATGAAAATATAATTTTAAATAAATAGCACATGTACACACTCATCACCTCACATACAAGGCATTTCATATATCAACAATACCAAATCCTAAGGGGAGTTCCCCCACACAAGGTTAGGCAAGCCACTTACCTCGAACCAGCTCAATCAACTCGAAATCATGTTCTTTCCATGTTATTCAAAGTAATTGCGTAATGTAAATATAACTTCAAGTAACTAATTTAACAAATTAATTCGAAGCTAACACGCGAAATTAAGAAAATCGCCCAAAAATTCCCCTAGGCCCACGTCTCAGAATCGGATAATATTCGCAAAACAAGAATCCTCACACTCTTACGAGCTCGTACATACCAAATATATGAAAATTGGAATTCAAATGACCCCTCAAATCCCCAAATACAAGTCTCAAATTTCAAACCCTAAACACTCAATTCTAACCCTTATTTTCCATAAATTTCTCGTCAAATCAATAGAAAAATACCATATAAATGAGTTTGGGTTCAAAACATCTTACCTCCTTGAATCTCCCTTGTATCCTCTCTGAAAAACCTCCCAAAAGCTCAATTCTCGGATAAAAATGGTGAAGGAATAGACTAAAATCGCGACATAAACCTTATATTGGTTCTGGTCCAGGGTTCTCGCACGTGCGACCATTTCCTCGCACCTGCGGACCCGCACCTACGGTCCCAGGTGCGCATCTGTGAAAATTCACTTATTGCACTGGCGCACCTGCGCTTCACGTACCGCATCTGCGGTCTCGCAGGTGCAATAAAGCACTCCCACCTGTGACTCCTGATCCTCTAATGCATGGTCGCATCTGCATCTTCTCCCACGCTTCTACAATCATGCACCTGCGGTCCCCAATCCGCAGGTGCGGTTATGGCAGAAGTTCAGCAGCTGAAATTGCTTCCAAATCTCCCAAATTCATCCGTCAACCTTCCAAAATCATCCCAAGGCCCCTGTGACCTCAAATAAAAATATGAACGGGTCATATACTACTATTTAAACTCTCACCAACCCCCAGCACACTCAAAACAAAGCCGGAATACCAAATCACCATTGGATTTAAGCCTAAGGATTCCAAAACTTCCAATTTCCGCTTTCGATGAAAAAGTCTATCAAACCTCGTTGGAATTGTCTGAAATTTTTCACAGACGTCCCAAATGACACAACGGACCTACTCCAACTTCCGGAATTCCATTATGACCCCGATATCAAAATCTCACTATCGAAACAGAAACTTCAAATATTTGACGTTTGGCATTTCAAGCCTAATTAAGCTACGGACCTCCAAAACACAATCCGAACCGTCCCTAAGACCGAAGTCACCAAACAGAGCTAACGGAACCAACAAAATTCCATTCCGGGGTCATCTTCATAATGATCCTACTACGGTCCAAATTCTAAAGCTTAAACTCTCATTTGGGGACTAAGTGTCCCAAAACACTCCGAAATTCCAAGCAAATCCTCCCGGTAATTCACAATAGCAGAAATAAACACGAGGAAAGCAGTTAATAGGGGATGGGGGCATTAATTCTTAAAACGACCAGCTGGGTCGTTACATCGTCCCCCTCTTAAAACATTTTCATCCTCGAATGAGCATAGAGACATACCTAAAGTAGTGAAAAGATAAGGGTAACGGCTGTGCATATCCTGCTTGGTCTCCCAGATCGCCTCCTCGACCGATTGGCGCCGCTACTGAATCTTTACTGATGCAATGCTCTTTGACCTCAATTTTCGAACCTGCATGTCCCATATTGCCACTGGATTCTCAATATAAGATAGATTCTTGTCCAACTATACTAAACTGAAATCCAACACGTGCCACAGATCACCACGATACTTCTGGAGCATTGAAACATGAAATACCGGATGAACTCCTGCCAAGATGGGAGGTAAGGCAAGCTCATAAGCAACCTCCCCAACACGCCTCAATATCTCAAAATGACCATAAACCCCAGACTCAATTTCACTTTCTTCCGAAATCTCATAACACCATTCATAGGCGAAACCCGAAGTAATACACGCTCTTCAACCATATAGGAAATATCACGAACCTTCCGGTCTGCATAATTCTTCTATCCGGACTGGGCTGTGCGAAGTCTATCCTAAATCACATTAACCTTCTCCAAGGCATCCTAAACCAAGTTTGTGCCTAATAATCTCGCCTCACCCGGCTCAAACCAACCCACCAGGGATCTACACCGCCTACCATACAATGCCTCATACGGTGCCATATGAATGCTGAACTGGTAACTGTTGTTGTAGGCAAAATCTGCCAGTGGAAAAAACTGATCTCAAGAACCTCAAAACTCCATCACACACGCACGGAGCATATCCTCAAGAATCAGAATAGTGCGCTTAGACTGTCCGTCTGTCTTAAGGGTGAAATGTTGTGCTCAACTCCACCCGAGTACCCAACTCATGCTGTACGACCCTCCAGAATCGTGAAGTAAACTGAGTACCTATGTCTGAAATGATGGAAACTAGAATACCATGAAGACGAACAATCTCCCGGATATAAATCTCTGCCAACCACTCAGAAGAATAGGTAATACACACAGGAATGAAATGCACGAACTTGGTCAGCCGATCCATAATCATCCAAATGGAATCAAACTTCCTCAAAAGCCCGTAGGAGTCCAACTATGAAGCCCATGGTAATCCTCGCCCACTCCTACTCTGAAATCTCTATATGCTGAAGTAACCCACCCGGTCTCTGGTGCTCATACTTCACCTGTTGACAATTGAGGAATCGAGCTACAAACCCAACTATTTGTTTCTTTATCCTCCTCTACCAATAGTGCTTCCTCAAATCCTGGTACATCTTCGCGTCACCCGAATGGATGGAATACTGAAACTATGGGCCTCCTCTAGAATCAACTCTCGAATCCCATCAATATTGGGTACACATAGCCGACCCTGCATCCTCAATACCTTGTCATCACCAATAGTCACATCTATGGCATCCCCATACAAGACCTTGTCTTTGAGGACAAGAAAATAAAGGTCATCATACTGACGCTCTCTAATATGATCAAATAGGGAAGACCAAGAAATCACGCAAGCTAGCACTCGAGTGGGCTCCGAAAGATCCAATCTCACAAACTGGCTGGCTAAGGCCTGAACATCCATCGCCATGGGCCTCTCCACTGCTGGTAAAAAAGCCAAACTCCCCAAACTCTCCGCTCGACAACTTAAAGCATTAGCCACCACATTGGCTTGCCCGGGTGATACAAGATAGTGATATCATAGTCCTTCAGCTGCTCTAACCACCTGCTCCGATGCAAACTAATATCCTTCTACTTGAACAAGTGCTGCAAGCTCTGGTGATCAGTATAAATCTCACAAGACACACCGTAAAAATAATGACGCCAGATCTTCAAGGAATGAACAATTGTAGCTAACTCGAGATTATGGACAGGATAATTCTTCTCATGTACCTTCAATTATCCGGATGCATAGGAAATCACCCTACCATCCTGCATCAATACGACTCCAAGGACAATCCTCGAGGCATCACAATAGATAGTATAAGACCCCAAACCTGTAGGGAATATCAAAACTGGGGCTGTACTCAAAGATTTATTGAGCTTTTGGAAGATCACCTCACACTCTTCCTTCCTCTGGAACAGAGCACCCTTCTGGCTCAACCTGGTCATAGGTGCTGCAATGGATGAAAACCCCTCAACAAATCGACGGTAATAACCCGCCAAGCCAAGAAAACTACAGATCTCTGTAACGGAGGATGGTCTGGGCAAACTCTGCACTGCTTCCACATTCTTCAGTTTCACCTTTATCCCCTCACTCGATACCTCGAGACCCAATAATGACACGGAATCCAACCAAAACTCACATTTTGAGAACTTTGCATATAACGTCTTTTCTCTCAAGGTTTGAAGCACTATCCTTAGGTTCTACTCATGATCTTCCCGACTCCGGGAATATACCAAAATATCATCAATAAAAACAATGATGAATGAGTTAAGATATAGTTTAAACACATTGCGCATCAAATGTATTAAGGTAGCTGGGGCATTGGTCAACCCAAATGACATAACAAGGAACTCGTAATGACCATATTGAGTCCTGAAGCAGTCTTTGAGATATCCGGCTCCCGAATCTTCAACTGATGGTAACCTGAATGCATAGGAAGCACTCGTGCACCTTATAGTTGGTCAAACAATTTATCAATACAAGGCAAAGGATACTGGTTCTTCATTGTAACTTAGTTTAACTAGCAATAATCAATGTGCATACACATAGAACCATCCTTCTTCTTCGCAAACAAGACAGGAGCACCCCAAGGTGATACACCAGGCCGAATAAAACCCTTATCAAGGAATTCCTGTAACTGATTCTTCAACTCCTTCAACTCAGGAGGGGCCATAAGATACGAAGGAATGGAAATAGGCTGACTTCCCGGCAATAGATCAATGCCAAAACAAATATCTTTATCGGGCGCCATTCCCAGAAGATCAACTGGAAACACATCAGAGAAATCTTATACTACTGGGACTGAATCAACTGTAGGGGTATCATACAATGCCTCATATGGTGCCATCTAAATACTGGATTGGTAATTGTTGTTGTAGGCAAACTCCGCCAGTGGAAAGAACTGATCCCAAGAACCTGCAAACACCATCACACACGCACGGAGCATATCCTCAAGAATCTGAATAGTGCGCTCGGACTGTCCGTCTGTTTGTAGGTGAAATGCTATGCTCAAATCCACCCAAGTACCCAACTCATGTTGTACGACCCTCTAGAATCGTGATGTGAACTGAGTACCTCTGTCTGAAATGATGGAAACTGGAATACCATGCAAACGAACAATCTCCCGGATATAAATCTCCTCCAACCACTCAAAAGAATAGGTAGTAAACACAGTAATGAAATGCACGGACTTGGTCAGCCGATCCACACTCACCCAAATGGCATCAAACTTCCTCAAAGTTATCACGACCCTAAACCGAACCCGATCGTGATGGCACCTATCGTGAAAGAAGGCCAGCCGACACAAACCCCCAAACCAATTAATAGTTATAATAATTCATAATTAAGCCATTCATAAGTGATAAATCCCAAAATAGAGTGAAATAGAACAAATGCGAAAACAGACACAACCCGACATTAGGGTGTCATCAGTTATGAGCTTTTAAAAATCCGTCTAAGAGTATGAAAAGAATACACAGTCTAGTATAAAGCTAGTACAAGGAAAGTAAAGATAGGAAGGAGAAGCATTAGGCTACGAATGACGAGCAGCTACCTAGTGAACTCCCTATAGCCTGTTGGAAGCAATCAGACCTCGCAAGCGTGACTCGAGACTCTTGAATCTGCACACAGGGTGCAGGGAGTAATGTAAGTACGCCAACCCACTAAGTAATAAAAGTAAAGATAGCTGAGTGATAAGAAAACACTTAAAACGCAGCAAAATGCTATAACGAGGTAGTGTAAAACTAGAATAATACAATAAAATAGTAAAAGCTCGTAAAAACTTCTTAGTTCAGTAAAACCTCTTTAAGCAGTTCAAATGAGTGAATAAAAACAAGGATAAAGGATAGAAACACAAATCAGCCCCTCTGGCAAAAAACAAAAAAAACAAGCCACTTGGGCTATCTCATGGAATATCGTCAGACCCTCGGGCTATCTCATGGAATATCATCAGCCACTCGGGATATATCATATCACAAACTTGGTACCTGCGATCACTAGAGGTGTACAGACTCCGGGAAGGGCCCCTTATGGACCAAGCACAATATCAAGCCATCTCATGGCATAATCAAATAGGCTCTCGGCCTCATATCAAGCCACCTCGTGGCGTAATAACTCAGGCCCTCGGCCTCATAATCATAAATCAGTACAACATTGTTATGACGCACAAAATGATCCCATAATAACTTCACAACACAGGCTCTCGGCCTCACTCAGTCAAAAATCTCTAAAAGCCACTCGGGTATAGTAAAATATGATGCACAACCTAAAAATATCATTTAAGATCTCAAAATAGAGTAAACATGGATGAGTTATGAAAATAGTAGAATACAGCACGACTGAGTACAAATATGAAGTCAAAATAGTGATGAATAGTAGTGAAAATCCCCTAAGGGTCCAAAACAGTTAGCACGACGCCCAAATATGCATTCAGCCCAAAACATGATGATAGTAAACAGTTTTTAATTAAAGACATGGTTAAATAATCATACATGACGGATTAAGTCACAATTCCCAATGGCGCACGACCCCACGCTCGTCATCTAGCATGTTTGTCACCTCAAAGTAGCATAACGATGTGAAATCCGAGGTTTCATACCTTCAGGACAGCATGTACAATCATTACTTACCTTTATCCGATCGAAACTCTAGCCTGCGATGCCTTTACCTCATCTCGGCCTCAACACTTATCAAATTACAACACAAATCACGAAATTAGCTAAACTCGACTCCTGGTCCCACGTCTTGGAATTTGGCAAATTTTACATCAATAGACCCCTAATTCTGCCACGAGTTCATGCGTACCAAAAGTACCAAAATCGGACCTGAAATGGCCCCTAAAATCCTCAATCAAATGTCTTCAATCTCAAGCCCTAGTTTCTTCAATATTTAACCACAAATTTCCATTAACTTCAAGCCTAATCAATGAAATAATACCATAGGAATGAGTTTTATGTTCAAAAGTCTTACCTCAATGAGGTTCCTTTAGATTCCCTCTTCAAAATCCCCCCAAAAGCTCCAAAATCATTTGAAAAATGGCAAAGAAAGGCTGAAAATCGTGGAGGATGAAATATACACTTTCTAACCCAGCAAAACCGCAACTGCGGTTAAATGGTCGCACATGCAGACCCGCACATGTGAAAATCACTAAAAGCCTCAAGACCACACCTGCGGTCACTCTCTCGCACTTACGCCATCGCACAGGCGTCCAGATGTCCACTTTTGCGACTTTGCCTGACTTACCTCTTGGCCGCATCTGCATGCATTGAACCTACAACCTCTTAACCGCAGGTGCGGTTATGACAACAACAATAAAACTTCAGCTGCCAAACTCAACTCCAAAATCTCTCCCGTCAACCATCCGAAATCACCTCGAGGCCCCCGAGACCTCAACCAAAAGCATGCACAAGTCATATACCAATATCCAAACTTATAGCAGTCTTCAAAACACCTCAAACAACATCAAATCAAAAAATAACATCGGATCCAAGCCTAAGGTTCCAAAAATCTTCCGAATTACTCTTTTGATCAAAAAGTCTATCAAACTATGTCCGAATGACCTGAAATTTTGCACACACATCCCAAATGACACACTGGACCTACTATAACTCCCAAAATTCCGTTCCGACGCATATATCAAAATCTCACCTATTAACCAAAAAATGCCAAAATTTCAATTTCGCCATTTCTAGCCTAAATCTACCACGGCTCTCCAAAACACATTTCGATGACACTCCTAAGTCCTGAATCATCTCCCAAAGATATACCAACCATCAGAATTCACAACCAAGCCCTTTTTCATATAAGTCAACATCGGTTGACTTTTCCAACTTAAGATTACTCAAAAGAGACTAAGTGTCTCAAACCTTACCAAAACCTCTCCGAACCCGAGCCAACCAACCCGATAACACATAATACAGCTGAACAAGACAATAAAAAGCAAAAATAGGGGAAACAAAGCAGTAACACATGAAATGACCGGCCGAGTCATTACATCCTCCCCCTCTTAAACAAACGTTCATCCTCGAACGGG
This sequence comes from Nicotiana glauca, assembly GCA_026770625.1. Classification (NCBI taxonomy): domain Eukaryota; kingdom Viridiplantae; phylum Streptophyta; class Magnoliopsida; order Solanales; family Solanaceae; genus Nicotiana; species Nicotiana glauca. Next base: position 86,420 of record MU722254.1, read on the forward strand.
TCAAAAAACATACCTGAAGCCTCAAATAGGTGAGGATATCTGCTCCGCATCTCCCCGATCGGTTTCCCAAGTAGCCTCCTCTACAGGCCAACCTTTCCACTGCACTTTCATTGAAGCTATATCCTTCGATCTCAACTTTTGAACCTGACACTCCAAAATAGCCACTGGCTCCACATTATAAGTCAATTCATCATCCAACTGAACCGTGCTAAAATCAGAAGATGAGACAGATCATCAATATATTTTCGGAGCATTGAAACATGAAATACTGGATGCACACTCGACATGCTGGGTGGCAAAGCTAGCTCATAAGCCACTTCCCCTATCCTTCGAAGTACCTCAAAAGTCCCAATGAGCTGAGGACTTAATTTACCTTCCCAAATCTCATAACACCCTTCATAGGCGAAACCTTCTCACCAACCATGTAGGACACATCCCCAACCTTCCTGTCAGCATAACTCTTTTATCTTGAGTGCGCTGTACGAAGCCTTCCCTGGATCACCTTCACCTTGCCTAAAGAATCCTACACCAAGTCTATACAGAATAACCTAGCCTCATCCTACTTAAATCAACCGACTGAAGATCTACACCACCTCCCTTACAAAGCCTCATATAGAGCCATCTGAATACTCGATTGATAACTGTTATTATAAGAAAACTCTGCGAGTGGTAGAAACTTATCCCATGACCCTCCAAAATCAATGACACAAGCACAAAATGTCCTTCAATATCTGAATAGTGCGCTCGAATTGCCCGTCTGCCTGAGGGTGAAAAGATGTGCTGAACTCAACCTGAGTACCCAGCTCTTACTGTACTGACCTCCAAAACTGTAAAGTAAACTGAATATCTCTATCTAGAATGATGGAAACTGGGACACCATACAAACGAACAACCTCCCGGATATATACCTCTGTCAACTTCTCTAAATAATAGGTAGTACACACAGAAATAAAATGCAAGAACTTGGTTACCGATCCATAATCACCCAAATAGCATCGAACTTCTTCAAAGTCCGTGGGAGCCCAACTACAAAGTCCATGGTGATTTGCTCCTACTTTCACTCTGGAATATCTATCCGCTGAAGCAAGCCACCCGGTCTCTGATGCTCATATTTCACCGGTTGACAATTGAGATACTGAGCTACAAATCCCACAATGTCTTTCTTCATTGTCCTCTACCAATAATGTTGTTTCAGATCATGATACATCTTTGCGGCACCCAGATGAATGGAATACCGCGAACTATGGGCCTCCTCCAAAATCAACTCCCGAAGACCATCCACATTGGGAATGCATATCCTGCCAGGCATCCTCAATACCCCATCATCACCAATAGTCACATCTCTGTCATCGTCGTGCTGAACTCTATCCTTAAGAACAAGAAAATGAGGACATCATACTAGCTCTCTCTGATGTGATCAAATAAGAAAGACCGAGAAATCACACAATCCAATACCCGACTGGGCTACGGAATATCCAACCTCATTAATCGAGTGGCCAAGGCATGAACATCAACTACAAGAGGTCTCTCCCTAATAGGAATATATGCCAAACTCTCCATACTCACCTCCTTCCGGCTCAAAGCGTCGGCCACCACATTGGCCTTCCCCGGATGGTACAAGATGGTAATATTATAATCCTTTAGCAGCTCCAACCATCTCTGCTGCCTCAAATTAATATCCTTCTGCTTGAACAAGTGTTGGAGGCTACGATGATCAGTAAACACCTTATAAGACACATTATCACGCCCCCTTTTTCCTTCGTAGATTCGGGTTTATGACATTTGGTTGGGACAATTCTTTCCTTTTGGGAAAAGGGTTTTGTAATTTTTTAAGAGTCGCCACCTAAAGATTTTAAGGTGCATTAGGGCACCTATAGGGTTTAGTTATGTTTGATAACCAGAGATAGGGTAAGGTCTTGAAATTATCCCAAGGGAAAGGTGTTAGGCACCCCTTAGGATCCACTAGTATGGTTCCCGCCCAGATAGTTCTTTGTGAATTTGTACAATTAACAAGTAAACAAACAAGGCTCAAATAAGAGGGAATTTTAAATACACAAGTGTTTGAAAATGATTAAATAAAGCAAGGTTTTGAAAGAGTTATAACTAAGCATGATGGTGAATGTAAATAGGTCCTAGGTTTGTTTGTAATATGGATCAAATCAATGCAATACCCGATAATCACTCCTCAAAAGAGGGACTACACGTGGTATTAGCGTATCAGTCATCATATCCATATCTACCCTTCCCACCCTGTAAATGTATTTAAAGCACGAATTAGTCTGGAACTCTATTGCGTGCTATTACCCATCCCATTCCTATCAGTCCCGAAGGAATTTTAAGACTACTATTCCTATAAGAGGGAGGATTTAGGCTGACTCGTAGGTTTAAAGGTAAAAAAGGCTAAGGAGACAAACAAAAAAACACATAGGACTACATTCAAAGGGGAAACATGTAAGCAATTAGAAGGCTCATATAATCCTCCACAAATAATACATATAAATAGCACGACTCAAACACAGTTAAATTCTGAATTTTAAAATTCCTAAAGTAGGGGATTTGAGTCAGAACCAGATTCATCATATAGCTCAGACAAGAAGTCTGAATCAGGCATGCCTGCTGGTTGCAGCAGTTGCTAATTAAATAAAGGCAGATTCAATTTTATCATTACTATTACCTAAGGCTTGCCTACGCATAATAGTGATGTCCTAGGAGCATGAAATCTGTGGCTGATGTGGAGTGTAGTAAAACAGTAAAAAGTTCTAAACGAGCGATTTGGATCCTATAGGCATGCTTTATAAACCGTATTGATAAAAGGAGTAGGTTGTTTAAGCTGATTCAAAACAGTACGAGTCAAACTGATTTTTTAAACTTAACTAATTTTAGATTCTATAGGCATGCTCTCTATTATAGCTGATTTTAATTCCTACAGACATGGTATCTAAGTATTAAAGGCTGAGTTTGGTCCTATAGGCATGGTATCTAGTTGAACATGAAATGAAGTTGGCAGGATTTATTTGATCACAGCGAAATTCCTATAGGCATGAAAAAATATTAATTTTAATCTTACAGGCATGACATCTAATTTCGAAGCTGATTTTAACCCTGTAAGCATGATGTCTGATTATAGCCATTTAGATCCTATAGGCATGATGTCTAAGTGGGGAAGTAAAACATGTAAAATTTATTAAACAGATCCTATAGGCATGATGTCGAAGTGTGAAAGTAAAACACGCAGAATTTATTAAACAGATCCTATAGGCATGATGTCTACCCTTTAAACATATATAATTACCCCAACTCTTTTCACTAGCCAACCCTAATATTCCTTACAAATTATCACAAACCAAATACTTGAATTAAAAAGAAGCGCAGAAATAAGAAATTACAAGCAAAAGAAGCCTGATCTTGACTTCCTATCCGAGTTATATAATTATTCACTTCAAATGCCAATGATGTTCAAGCCTTTCTCATACCTGGGTGTGTCAAAGTTCCCTAAGGGTCTCAAGGGACCCCGGGCTGTGCCTACACCCAGGTTTGCATAACCAGAAAGGAATGAGTATAGTGTGGAGGGGCTAGCCCTTATGTGTCCAAGTTCAGAGGGAGATCAAGGGTCCCAAGGCAAGGCTCACACAAGAGGGACAGAACCTAGGTTCTAAGAATATAGTGGAAGTGCAGAACATAGATTAATTAAAACTGAGTTGGAAACATTAAACAATAAAGGGTGATTTGAAAACAGCAGTAGTTACAAAAAGGGGTCGAGGGGTTTTGGGAATACATTGTATGAAGCATATGACCCCAAAAAAGGGCAGGTTTGGTCATGCACATCAATAGATGATGCTGGCTTGCCCACAAACCAACCAAAGGAACACAAACACATAGAGGGGACATGGGTTTGGGATTCATAAGTCAGCAAGTCACATAAAAAGTGACTGAAAAAGTACATACATAGGGAAATATGAATCTAAAAGGGGAAGGGAACATATTTCGGCATGCTAGTAATGTAACTTGTCTGCAGAAACATAATCACCAGTAGACAAGAATGAGAGCAGTTGGAACAATTAAAGGAACATGTTGTTGTTGATGCTGGAAAAGTTAACTAGGACATACCAGTAGAGAGGCAAAGTGCAGAAAGGTAAAGCAGATAAGAGTCTACAGTCTAGACTTGACTTTCAGCCGGCTAGACAAAGCCATAGCACAAATAGCAGTAAAGAAAAAGAGAATTTTAAGTGCAAGTGTGTGTTCTGAACTCAAGTTGTTCGTGTCCTTGAAAAGAAGAGAGGGTAGGTATTTATAGTTTTGAAAATGAGTAGAAAATAAGGTAATAAGTAAAGACTTAACACAAACATAGAAACAATCACAAGTCAAAATCAATTAATACAAGTGATTCCCTTTGATTAAGTAATCATAGAAAATAAGGTAATAAGTAAAGACTTAACACAAACATGGAAACAATCACAAGTCAAAATCAATTAATACAAGTGATTCCCTTTAATTAAGTAATCACTATTTAGCGGGTAGTAGCAGGTTTAATTAAAGAAAGCAATCAATTTGGGACAGATTGATTATTGCCATATAAGGGGGTAAAAGCTTGAAGTAAACAATCAAGTCTAAGTAAAAAATAGGCTTATTTTAGGAAATGATTCAGCAAGGTAAAACATCACAGTAAAGGGAAAGGAATCAACTACTATCAAATAGGTGAGTGAAATTAGGGTTTATAAAAGAAAAAGATTTTGCAATCAGTTACCAAATCAAGATCAATCAAGGAAAAAACTTCAGTATATAAATAGATTGAACAGAAGCATCAGACATGCGAGGCCAAACACATTGGCAAAAGAGATAACACAAACATACAGTAGTGGTAGAAATAAGCTAGGATTCAGTAGTAAGAAAAATATTCGAAGCACAGTAGTCAAGTAGGTCAAGTAGTCACATAGAATCAACAATGAAGAAGAACATAGTATCAGGTAAGAGAAATCAAAAACAATTAACGGTCTCACAATAGTAATAAGTGAGAAAAACTTCTAAGAAATTTAGGACTTCAACAGTAGTCGAGTTTAAGAGATGGTAAGAACTCAAAATCAAATAAGTTAAACAAGGAAAAGAGAGTCAAAAATAAAGAACAAGTGCACATTTAAACAAACATTTTCAGAACTCAGATAAGACTAAAAGGAATTAGAGTTTTTAACATGCTGAAACAGATAGAAGAACAACATGTGAGGATCATTTTAAACATAGCAAAATCACAAACAACATTAAGATCAGAGAAGAGATCTTTTGAAAAACATAAAGGAAAACCATAATCATCGAAAAAATGAAGAGTCGTTTTGAAAGAAAAGTTGAAGAACCTTCGAGAAAACACTTAAGAAATTCATAGTAAGTATGGATCTAAGAGAGATCTGAAATAAAATTGAAATGCCTTAGAACTAGGGTTTCAGAAAATCCAGAAGAAGTGAGAAAGACTTTGAAAGTGACCGATACCAGAAAAAGTCAGTTACCTGCCTTGAAAGACCATGAATAGCCGGAGAAAGGTCGTGGATGGCCGGAGAACGGCCATGAATAATAGTCGAGCAAGGACTGGACCAGATCCCTCTGAAGTCTGGCCAGGAAACCACAAAAACAAACATCTAGGAGCTATAGGAGGTTGATACACATCTCCAATGGCCATGGGAGGCCATGGATTGGGCAGGGGTTAAGGAGGATTATGATGGAGTTAAGCGGCGGCCACGGTTCATAAGGGGTTACAGAGAGAATTGAGAGGGAAAAAGATTCAGAGGCGGCATTCGGTGAAGAATGAGGCAGGGTAAGGGGTCGTTTAAGGTTAAATATGGAAAGGGCAAATATTGGCCATTGATATGAATGATCAACGACCTGGATTAAAGAGGGTAGGTGGGGAATCCGGGTTTGGTAATTTAATTGGGTTAGGGGTCGGTTTGAATGGGAATTGGGCTGGGGAAATTGGGTTTAATTTGGGGTCAGATTTAGGTTATGATTGAAATGCAATTGAGCTAGATTTTAAATAGCCATTTTCCCTATTTAATTTATAAAAATAATAAATTAATTTTTGAAATTAACTTGAAAGTACTTAAATGATTTATAAGATATAATTAACATTTTAAAAAATACAGATCTTAATTTTATGAATATAAAACATAATCAAATCTTAAAAAGGCTAGTATTGCAATTATGTGCACTTTAGCATAAAAAATACTAAATTAACTTGTAAAAATATGTAAAAAATTACCTTAGCTATATTGTTTAGCATAAATATGAAGATCCAATAAATGAATCATCAAAAATAATAATTTTGGACATAATTATTGGGATTTTATGGATTAAAAGGGAAATAAATTGATTTAAAAACCTTCAAAAATTATGCAAAAATAATAAAACACTTGGATATGCTTACATATGCATGAAGTTATTTTTCATATTAAAAATATATAAGGAAAAATTGGGTTTCAACAGCCGCCCCTCTTTACCCGGGAAGGATGATAGAGTTTTCGGGTAATGATATGATGGCCAATTTTGACCGAGCGAAACGGTTTGAAGAGGTTTAGGCCGCACCCTAGCTTATGAGCTTCCAACATATCCCTGGTATTATAGGTATCAGGCCATGGTTAGGTTTGATATGGCTGTGGGCACTGGAGTGGAATCGATCCTGCTGGGATAGTTGTTGCTCACCGGTTTACCTGCAAATAAGTAATACATGCATATATTGTGCCTAAATTTAAACATGATTTAAATTCTCGTTGGACCATGAATGATGTCTTTGAACGGTTAGGATGACGTCTTTAGACCATGATGTCCTAGTCCTTGAAGCGTATAATAAAGGATTCGTAGGCCATGAAATGATGTTCTCAGGCCATGAGGATGTGCCTCCGAACTATGACGCCTTTGAATAATGATATGCGAAAGATTGAAAGGATTCCTCGGGCCATGACATGGTATTCTCGGGCTATGAAGATGGTGCCTCCAAACGATGATGCCTTTGGATTAGTTGGCAATATTTCAGCCCTTGAAGGATGCAGTAGCATGTGGCGATTTTTCAATCGTGCAATGTGGTGATCTTTCAGTCGTGGAATGTGGCGATCTTTCAGTCATGCAATGTGGCGATCTTTCAGCCGTGCAATGTGGCGATCTTTTAGCCATGCAATGTGGCGATATTTCAGCCGTGCAATATAGATGGAGACATCGTTTAGTCTTGGAAGGCAGAATGGTAGCCTTATGCAAGTTGGAAGGCAAAATGGTAGTCTTATGCAATGCAGATGCAGATAGAGGTAAAGCTTAACCTCGGAAGGCAGAATGGTAGCCTTATACAAGTTGGAAGGCAGAATGTTAGCCTTATGCAATGCAGATGCAGATAGAGGTAGAGCTTAACCTCGGAAGGCATAATGGTAGCCTTATGCAAGTTGGAAGGCAGAATGTTAGCCTTTTGCAATGCAGATGCAGATAGAGGTAGAGCTTAACCTCGGAAGGCAGAATGGTAGCCTTATGCAATGCAGATGCAGATAGGGGTAAGCTTAACCTCGGAAGGCAGAATGGTAGCCTTATGTAGATTGGAAGGTACAACGGTAGCCTTATGTAAGAAATAAAATAGCAAATAACAGTAGAGTATCTTAGCTGATAGCAGATTGCTGCATGGTAATTACTTGGAGCATTATAACACACGAAACATTACGGGTGTGTCCTGATAGCAGATGTTGGTAACTGCAATTGTTAGGAGAATCGTGTTCTTGAACAATGTTTGTTCTATGGGCGTATAGTATGTTCAATGATTTTGTCATCCTAGTGCCTGCATCCAAAGAAAAATCGTGAGTTTTGTAAAGGGGAAGGTTAGTTTGTATTGTATCCCCGCTGGCTTTGCTTGACTCGTTCGGTTTTGATCTAGCGATACCGTCTGTATCATTGGGGTAGCATTGCTAAACAAAGCAGTTTCAATAATAGACATTCACGATTTGTAAAAGAATGACATAAATGTATAATTAAAAAATAGTTTTTAGATGAACCGCCGACTGTGAAACAATTCAGGAAATTGCAACCTCTACTGCTAAGGAATTTTGAGGGTCCTCCTCAAAATTAGGGTTGACATTTTTCCCTGTTGCTCGTGCGACGATCGGCTGAAATTACTTCGAAATTTTGAGGAGGACCAGTTTCCAATTTCAGTGGGG